>JAODUG010017391.1:1955-22659 GCA_027564795.1 Aphredoderus sayanus | reverse complement strand
ATAAAAATCATACAGTCTGAATCTCCTTCAGCTTGGCCTCCTTTTTCTCAATGGTCTTCTGAGCGCTGATCTTCTTGCACTCATACATGCGTGTGCCTGCCGCCTCTTCGATCATGGCAAGGATCTGGGCAGAGAAACGACGTTACACGGGGGACATTTACCTAATGGGAAGCGGGACAATAACAACAGTGGGGGTAGGGGGGGTGAGAGATGGAGCCTGCTTTACCTCAGGAGGCTTCATATTCAGGACCTTGGTGATCCTCCCCTGAAATCAAAACGTTCATTATTGTAAACAAATGAATGGAATGCAGACACACTATACATGGATTGTGTGTCTGACATAAAATGTTAGACACAAAATAAAAACCAGCTTTTATCCCTCCCACACCTGAGGATTCATACTCTCCTCCTGTTTCTGAATATAAACAAGTTTTATCTAGGGCACACAAGTTTCAATATACATATTCAACTGAAGAGGCCACAAAGACACTTATAGAAATAATTAATGAACACATTAAACTATAAGTAATACATTATTATGAAATGCAATTGTTGCAGTTTTGTTGTATTCTCCACATGACAATCTGACCTGCATAATGAGAAAATGCGGGTTGTTGACATTTAGGCCAATGGAGCAGAACAGATCCTGAACTCTGGTGTTGTTGGCGTTGACCCCATTGATTAAGTATTTATTCCTGCCTCCAATCACCACCTTGAAGAAGGAAACCGTCATTATCCATCGATGCAACAATCACATTTTTAGCCTGGTACAGAACTGGTTCCTATTCGGTGCGTTTGTGTTTTGCCAACCTGTCTGGTGACGGTGATTTCATCATGGGTTTCAAACCCAAGAGGACTTAGGCTTTTGTTTGAGTTGTCAAATGTAATGGATACAGTGGCCTTTGTTATGCCAGCTTGTCCATTTTTATAGACCAAGTCCTGCAGATTTGAGGCCCTGACCTGTCAGACATTGGAAGAAGACACAATTAACTATACAACTTAACTTGTTCCAAATAATAATATAATTCCAAATTATACAGAGAGTAATATTGTCCACTGTCCAATAATATTATTATTAAAGTGATATCCCAATTTTCCTCCTAATAAACAAAGTGCCTGTCTTCAATCTCGTACTCGCTACTATTTAGCCAATATAAAAAAAAAGAAAAGAAAATTAAGTAACAAACTACAAATATTAGTTAGTGCAAAACATTAAGTTAACACCATTTACTGCATTTCTAGTGAAACACGTAATGTAAGGTACAGCTACAGTCCACTAACCTGGGTGAGATTGGATATCCCCAAAAGAAAACATATAGAGTCCAAAATATTGGATTTGCCACTGCCGTTCAGTCCTGTGATAGCGTTGAAAAGGGGATCAAATCCGTTGATTTCTGTCCTCTGTGCGTAGGATTTGAATCCTTCGATAATAATTGATTTGATGTGCATGGTTTGCAAACTCCTTTCTCGGTTTGTTTCAAATAAAAACTTCCTGGTATATTAATCTACCTGAATGAGAACCATTAGCTTACGGATCTACGTTCAGCATTTACAACAACTCTTTCAAGTTGAATTTTGGCGGCATGTGTGCTGCCTCTCTTCCGTCCTGTCGCGCCGGAAATACGACGAAACCTTATTTTATTTTAAACTATATTTATTAAAACAGCATAAAACCAGAAAAATAACAATACTTGTTATTTATAAGTAACACTTTTAATTAATTTAATGTTATGGGTTTACAAAATAATGTTGTTTTCTATAAGGCAAAGTTAAAGACAACTAAAACTTAAACGATCATTTGCTGAACATTTTGCGCCATCTACAGGCAATATGATATCAAATTATGATATTATCAAATATGCAGTTGATGAGAACAGTGCAAATTATGAACAATCATGTATTTCATAATAACTACAGGTGGTATAAGCAAGTCAACTGTAAGCCTATAATCAAAATATTCCATTGTACACATTTTAGTGCAATAAAGAAGGCACATTTAAAAAGAGAAGGTTAAAACATTCAATAGCGCAAGCTGAGGTTTAAATTCACAGTTAACTGCAAAAACAAAGAAAATACTAAGGTATATGTCTAACGCAGATCTGACATATTGGCAGTGGTCGTGGTTTGGTGCACCTATTAGCAAAACAACCATCAGCAGAACGTTTGTCTCACTAGCAAACACAATATTGATTGGTTCACATTTACATTTACACACACACACAAACACACACACACACACACACACACAAACATTAGTCCACTTTCAGTCCAGGGGAACAGGGCACATGGACAGACAGACCAAGTTGAACGCATAGAAGCAGATTTGCATGAGAACAACACAGTCGCCTCTGTTGGAGTAGAAGCAGGTGGGCTTGATGTAGGCCCAATCAAAGTTGACCAGATTCAGCGAGCCCTTGCAGTGCTGGTCGCTAAGGGCAACCAGTGCTCGCACCAGAGTGTACTTGGCAGAGCAGCTCAATGCGGTCACTATGCGAACCTTGTCAAAGTGCAACAGGAAGCAGGGGTCGTCCTAGAAGGAAAGGACAGAGCTTATGTACTAGAGATGCATAACTAAATGTAGACCTAAATAATACATTTCATTCAAACGTCTTGAGTATTGTCTTCATTGTCTTATTTATAGTAAATACCTGGAATATCAATTCAATGTTCCTGCTATAGTCTCAGAACTAACGTAGGCAACAACAATGCAATAATGAAATAATAATTTCAACAAGGGTCATGTTGAGATGAAAATATTTTACACACTGTCTCAACAGCGACCTCACACAAGACAAATGACACGAAAGAAATGACAACTGACAAATTACATGAGACAAATGAAGCACAGAATAATACAAACGCAAGAATGTTTAAATGTACACCCCTCAGTAGCGTTATAGCGCCCACAGAACCCTTAATTTCAGCCGTATAGCTCACTGACGACTTTTGAAATACAACATGGCACAAAAGCGTTTATTCATCTTCCCCGTAATCGAAGGTGATCGGTGAGGGAGTAACGCGAGCCAATCGGCACTCAGGCGCAGGAGGCGCATGCACTCCCTGAGTTTCAAAACTAACAACGTCTTCTAACACTGGTGTCAATCACAAGGCTAATTTCAGACACTAACCAAGGGAGTGACCTTTTAAATTGTGTATATTCCATCAAGGGGGAAGCTCATAAATTCAGTGTTTAGCACTGGGAGGGTGCAAAGTTCCACATGGAACCGAGCTATGTGATTCATCTGCATTCATGCTCCGAATATTTACCCAGAAATGATCAGCAATAATGCAAAGTCACCCACCACATCTGGGTCTCGCCCGTCAATAAGAGCAAGGTCTTCAAAGGACCAGATCTCCGTCCTTGTGTAACACTCCTGAAAACTTGAGCGCTTAGTGTGGGGTCTCTTGGGTCTTGGCTTAGAGGATTTCTGAGATTTCTGACATCTCACAACACATAGTTGTATGATTTTGCTCTTTGAAACTGCAACACAATGGCAAAATATACATTCTCTTCAGGGAAAGAAGTGTATATAGGGAGACATTTAATCTGGAAAAAAACTATAATGGCCATGGCAAAGACTGATTTCAAGTACCATAAAGCCGTTCAAAGATACACCGTGTCCTGTTCTAATTTCCTATTTGGGTTATCTATAGAACAAACTAAGTGCCTATTTTAATAGCTTAAATAAAAATTGGTATGATAGGTAATGATGTATAGAATAATTCAGTGATTAAGAGAATGCTGTTTATGATTTTTTACAATAAAGAAATAAAGAGTATTATTTAGTCTCCCTGAATGACAACAAAAAAACAACAAATTTGCACACACCCACATTCATACGGATGTACACATATCAAATTCTTACATACTATTATTTTGTAATTGTATTGTTAATTTTGTTGTGTATATAAAATATCATAATTGTTACTGTTTTTTATTGTTGTCATTATCTTCTAATAATTCATTTTGTTTTCTAATCCATTGAGACATTTTTATTGTAATAATGTGGAGGCTATAAACCCATTGGGCTTCTCCCAGCACTTTACACTAATTACATTTTGTGGTACGGTAGTCATTTTCTGTATTTGTCTTTATAATTGTGCAAAATAATAATACTATAATAAATTATAATAAATAATAAATCAATCAGTCAATCAATCAATCAAAGGAGGTGGATCCTCAGAAGAGAAGAATTTACCTGAGACACAGAGAAAATGTCTGCCCTGCTCCGGCTCCACAATCTCTATGAACTCCACCAGCTTCTGTCCTGCGGGTCGGAACACGACTCTTTGCATCTCCTCTTTCAGGAGGGACGACATTGCTTGAAGGGAAGGGGAGATCAACGACTCTGGCTCCTGTGGAGGAAGCGAGAGAGAAAGAGAATGAGAGAGCGAGAACAAAAGATTTTCTGCTGCTGTTGCCACAGCAAGTATGGATATAAGCAGTAGCAACATCAACACACCCCGCTGTGTGGCTGGATGACGATGTAGGTATCTTTCATTACATTTGTTTTCAACAAGTAGTACCTGAGGGACTTGTTCATCCCTATTATAGACTCAATTACAACCCATTATGAAGCTCCAAGACCTGGAGAAGCTGATATTGATTATGGCCCCTTGATAAAGCTGGATTGCATTAAATTTTCATTCATTCCAGTGGAATGTTTCTGAGGTTGACTGTAGTTGTACTGTATGTGTCTACTGAACACATTATTAACCTTCTACTCAAACAAACGTGCATTTATTCTCCTTTTCTGTAGTTTTTCCTCCCATTTATTCTTTGTTTCTCTCTACACACAAGCTCACATTCAGAGATATGCAGAGTGACATGGTGCCCAAGACGTCTCTGTGATTAAATGTTTATTGTGGGGGTGGGGTGGGGGGGTCCCAAAGCACACTCCCAGTATCCATTATCCAACAGTAATTGAATCTCAGAGCCCAGGTACAAATAGGGTGAAGCACTTATGTGGAGACGGTTTACGAGGCAAGAAAGGATGTTACTTCATATTACACTTCTTTATAGAGCCGCACACTTTACAATTTACTCGATGGGCAGAGGTGACCTACCATCAGGCTTTTGTAGATGATAATTAGGTTTATTTCCTTATGGTTAAAAAAGATGTTTCAAGTAGTGGGATGTGCTTTTTGTAAGCTGACCAGACTGGAGCCGAAAATGGGGGCTGCAGGAGGCTGATTTGATTTGTTGGTGGGAAATATTGTGGCTCCATTAGATTTGTCACATTTGTTGAAAACAAGGAGGGGCTCTTGTGCTAAGTGCTCCAGGGTTTATGGTTGTTGATGGTTTTCACACGGTCTTGCATGGAAAGGCTTTTCACTTCTGAGATGGAAAAATGAGCAGATGGGCAGGAAGGCTCGAGGATGGGGAACATGAAAGTGTGTAGTCTTATGAATAACACATGAAGCCCATTGGATTTGTTGGCTGTGAACTTTGACCCTGATATCTGTTGTGTTCACGTGAAAAGGCTTCTGGGCTGGGCTGCTGTTTGAGCATAAGTCACCGTGTGTATTGTAATACATGGGAGTGAGACATATTTCTGTAAGTTATGATTGATTGTTTGTTTGATTGATTGTTTGATGGGGATTAGGCAATGCGGGAAAATAAAGTTCTGCTGTTTGGCTTCTTTACCGTACAAACCTTTTCTCTCATATGGATTTGAAGGTAAACATGTTTTCTATTATTTATTATAGCACTCTATCTTTTGAAAAATGTCCAGAAACATGCAGGTAATTAAAATGACCTGCATGTTTCAGCAAGATTTTAAGCCAATGTTGTAAATTGTTTTTATTTGTATATATTACATGATGCATTTTCTATATGTAAAATGTCTCTACAACCCAAGGATGGGAAATAGGTGGAATTTATTTAAGATCCTCAATGCTGAAAACAACAGTATGCTTTTACCTAAAGCAATTTCAAGTAAGTATGAGTCAGTAGAGCTGAATTGATCATAAGCCTACATCATAACAACACTGTGCTGTAACACGTTTTCTAACTTAATTCCTAAAGCATCACCTCATTACACATAAGTACTAGCCTAAGGATTTCATGATCAAATATAATCTTCAGTTAATTCACTTACTTACTGGTCACAGTCATTAAATCTAACAGAAACGCTATTTAATTGTAAATCATTTACAGTCATTTACAGTGCGTACAAAATTTTTCAGGTGAAAAAAAATCATTCAAGTCGAAAAACCAACCAATTAAACATTACAAAGGAAACCAATAAATATATGTAGATAATAAAATTGGACTTGACTTCAGATAGTTACAGAAAAATGAGGTTGAAACAGGAAATTAAGTCACGTTGCTCTTGAGTTTCCTTATAGTTTCAACATTCCAGACACAAAATAACAAGATATGCTGCAAGCCCACGTCCTTTTCCTGCATGTGTTTCCCTCCTCAGTGTGCCAATGTGCAGGTTAATAGCCAATCATTTTTGCCAGCTGGCAGTCCAGTTTTCAAAGGCAAAATTCTTGAGCATTCTGTCCACAGAGTATGTTCCTAATTGGGAGGCAGCTGCCTATATCCATATCCCTTGTGATGTTCTCAGGGTAAAAATTACCAAAATCACTAGCACTTTTTGGCAGATAGAGGGCGCTAAACCTAATTCTACAGCTTACACATATGATGAAACCCGAAGACAACAGGAGGGTTAAAAGGCACATAAAACAACACAAATACATAAAGAAATAATTGATAAAGAAATAAATACACACAGCAATGACAATAACAAGAACCATGCAATCATAGACAATCAGATGGCGCCGCCTGGTGCTTCAAGATTATATTTTAAGGGCATCACGAGGGTTAAATATTTACTCCTCTGGGCACATACTGGGCAAACGAATAGGAAAGGTTCAGTATGGGGCTGAACATGTACTTGACGAAGGTAAGAAGCACTCGACAATATAACATGGAGAACATTTTACTAGTACAAATAATAATAAATAATCAAATGTTTATTTATTTATTTTGTACAATATTAACCATGCTAACTAAACAAAACGGAATTGAGATCGATTTTGGGCTCCTAGGATGCCACTTGACATTATTGACATGATGTTTCTTGTGAATTATCTGTGACTGGTACAGTACAGTTAATTTCCACCCAGTAAGTATACAGATGTGTAGTTTAAATGATCATACATTGAGTAATGAGGTTTGAATAAAATGATTTGATATTCAAAATAGTGTGGTTGTGATGTTTACTGATTTCATATAATAATGTAACAATATTTTAAATACATACAGTTTAGATGATTGTAAATGTAAATAGTGACTGAATAAATCTGGTCCACAATGAGATAATAACATAAATGTAATGTGCAGAGCAAAGTTGCATGCTTATTCATTTTCACACTTTACCGTGACTTTAATGGGTCCCCTTTGATCTTGATGAAGGGGAACCTCAACACGATATTGCTCTAACGTCATAACCTGCATTGCTTGTGATTGGCTGCTGATAGAAGAGGGAAACCCTTTTCACTTGTTTTCCTTCGCGCGGTAGGGGCCACCTCATGGATGGCCATCCCCAGAGATATGGCCATCCCTAAATGTTGTGACAGTAGCACACGCTTACTACATAATGTCACATTCATACTCTCACTTAATGCCATAGAGCAAAACATTAGCTTACTGAAGAAATCGCAGTGAACACAATGTGTGTTAGAAGCACCAACAACCCAAAACAACTGACGTGCACAACTTGGCATATAATATAATAATTATCCAATCAGACTCTTCAACGAATCATAAAAAAGTTGTGTTTGCTTCATTGTTCTGATGTATATATGCCTGTTTGCAGTCAGGATGAATCGTAATCATTATCTTTTAACAGTGCATTTACCTTAAAATATTCTTTATTGAAAGATATTCTGCGTTTGTAATTAATTTATGGCATATAAACGCATGTTATTTTGCTTTGGAAATATTTTGTTTGGATATCTGCGTCTACTGTACTTGCAAAATAGTGCGCCCTACTGTCTCCATTGCGCATGACTGTACGTCGTAATATATGAAGTAGGCCTCCTGTTTTTCTCCCTTACCCGGAGTACTGCCCCCGATGCAACGTTTAAATAAGCAAAACACGAAGCTTGCAATCGAATATTTCAGAAGGTAAGCATTTTAATACATATCGAATGTTAACGAGGGTTGTTCGCTCTTTACTAGCACAGTGGATACACAAGTAAATAATGCTTTAGCGTGCGGAAGCGATCGGACTGCAGATGAGGCTCTGGGACTCTTTCCGCACGCTTGAGGGAGAGCAAGGCCCAGTGACCCACATTCGGAACAGCGAGTGTGTACGAGTGGGCGAGCGTGTGAATATGTGCCAGTGTGTGTGTGTATGCGTGTGTGTGCGGGAGTGTGTGTATGCATCTGCCGCGAAAATGTTTCGATCGTCGCTGTCTTGTTGTTTTTTTGGATGATCGGCTTGTATTGTCGCTCTGGCACAAGCAATGATCCATCTCCGTGGCCAACGTGTGTCGTTTTGTCGCCTTGTTACAGCGCCAGCGTTACATTTTGGATTTTAGTTGTAGCTTGTTGTCAATGTCAGTTGTTGCGTGACAGCTTGAGGCTCACACCAGCTTCCGAACGGTGATTGATGAGCGCGTGTTTTTCACCAATACGTTCGACTTAACTGCGCCATTCATTGTTTGTGTGTACCGTGGAGCGAAATTGGGCCAATTATAAAAAGCATTTGTGAATTTCTCGGGTGATCTTCGTAGCAATATTAGCGGGCTAGACTGTAAAAAAAAAAAAAAATATATATATATATATATATATATATATTTATTTATATATATGGGTTGCTCTCATTTTGGATGTAAATCGAACACCTGTAGCTTAAAGGGATATTATATATAAGTGTTGTTTTTTCCCCCAAAGAAATCCTAGAAGCGTAGGGCATGGCAGGCGGTGACCACGTTCATTTGCATGTATTGTAAATGGGCTACATTCCGACTTTGGTCTGGCAGTGAATTGATTTTGGTTCTCGTGTTTTCCAGGTGTGCGGGTTGTCGCTTCACTGAAGGGACAGGACGGGTAATAATTCAGCTTTGTGTACAAAAATAAGTTCCAAATATGTAAGTTCACGCCACTCCCACCTAAGTTCATAAATGGGACACTGTGTTCCCAAGTCATTTTTGAAGCGTTAATAACGCGTTTCTGGGAATGTACTCGTTGCATGATGCCGACACTTTATTATACATTAAATACACATTAAGTAATCGTTCAAATCTAATTGCAGTATTTTCAGTCATGAATAAAAGACACACAAACACGCACACACAAATTAAGGCGCATATAACCATTAAAAGTACTTCTATGTGCAAATTCTACAATAACATTAGTCAGTTTACATTTGGTCACACCTAAAATACTAGTAAATAACTTCATCATTTTTTAGACATTTTATTCCATTGATTTCGTAGCAATAAGATATATAATCTAAACCGTCAACAACCGTCCTCCGTTTATAAGGTACATTTAACTCTCCCAGTGACTCCTTGCTGATTCATATTGTATGCTCCCAGACAGCTTGGCCTGGCCACCATGTTCTGCCCATGGCCTGGTGGTGCCATGTCATGACCCTGATGACTTCAAAGGCACATTTGAGAGTAGAGTCAGCTCTGACCCTGAGCCCTTACTACGCCCCCTAAAGGAGAAACCCTGGGACAGACCGCACATGCAGGCTGCAGTGGGGTGAGACACAACTGTACATACTGTACTATGCTGTACACAGCATACATACTGTACATTCTGTACTATGCTGTACACAGTATACATACTGTGCATACTGTACATTCTGTATATTATTCTGTATGCAATTTACATACTGTAAATGTTGTACATACTGTAGTACACAATGTACATACTGTGAATACTGTATATACTGCACATTCTGTATACTATGCTGTATACAGTATTCATACTGTAAGTACTGTATATATTGTATACTATAATGTACTATAATGTACATACTGTACATACTGTTCTATGCATTATACAGTATGCATGCTGTACATACTGCATATTATACTGTACAGTATACAATACATACTGTATATACCTTGCTGTACATACTGCATATACTATACTGTATACAATATACATACTGTATACAATATGTTCTTATGAAGCCATTTGAAACTGTAATGTGATTAAGGGCTATACAAATAAAATTTACTTGATTTGACTAGTGTACATCCTGTACACATACCATACTGTATGCAGTATACATACAGTACATATTGAATACTAAACTGTACATACTGTACATACTATACATACTCTATATTCTTAATATAGTAGGCTGTGTATAGTAGGTATATAGGTATATACTGTACATAATACTGTACTATACTGTGCATACTGTACATGTGGGCTACTTTACGCTGCTGTACATACTGTACATAATAATCCATAATGTATTATGCTATACAGTGCTAACTACATATGCACTATACATGTATAGTATTCATGCATACACTACTACTATTCTTGTGCTGACACAGTACAGTTGTACTGCTTTTCCACTAGTTTAGGAAAAGCTTTAGGTTTTTCTTATGCTGTCTTTGGTGTTATTAGTTAGTGATTATCCTCTATGTAGTGTATGGAATTTAACTCCTGTTTACAACAATATCTTTTTCACCGCTCTCACACGTGTGCCCCAGATTCAGTTAATTATTTAGTGCGATAGTTGTTTTTTGTTAATTATTTATTGTTTCACATTATAGACTGTATGGCTTAAATATAAAACAACCATGTTGACTGACTGATGTTTATCATCAATAGAAAATCTGCATGTATTTCAGAGATACGCATAGATTGTTAATTAAAGCTGATGTAGGTAGGATGTGATAGCTGCAATGAGAGATAACTAAAAAATAAGGAATAGCGGGAATAGAGGCCCTGACTGCCTAGAATGTTCAGGCAGCGTGAAAAATCTTTATGGACTAATGCAGAGGCAGTGGGCTATCAACCTGCACAGATATCCTCACAGAGCATTTCATCCACTGAGAGCTGATAGATGTCTATGGCATTTCTAACAAAGTACACTCAATGTAAAGCTCACTGTAAAATCCAACCTACAGCACCATGTAAGGTAGTATTGTGACTGTGTGTAGTTTAACCACAAGGGGCAAGGGTGAGCTTATCTTGCTCATCCTTAAAGCCTAGGACACAGCATGGCTAATTAAAGTATTTTGATTGACATGTGGAAATAAAGTGTCATTATTCCTCCTTGCTCCCCAGGTACTCTTCCAAATGCCTACCTCACGACTAAAGAGTCAATCACTGCAGCCACTGCCCTGATCAACAGCCACGATGACATCTAGCATAGGGTATTCTACAAAACAGACAAACACGCACACACACATAATCTTCTCACTCTGTATAGACCGATATACACATCATGAACACCCTGCGACACCTAGCCTACTGTACAAACGTATATACCTCCTGTTAAGCACAACACATTTCTTCTTGTAGTTTAGTATTTGTTTTAATTTATGTTTGACTTAAAATTAAACCTTCCTTTGGTAGGAATCCTCTCGTTAGCTACCGTCCATCATATGCTTTTATTAATGTAATGCATATCTGTTTTCGAGCTGTCAAGCAAAGCACACAATTCACACTCATAGAGGAAGTTAGGTAAATACGTAGAAAGACAGTTAATATTTGTATGTCTCTGTTGTATGACTCAGGGATGATTGTAGCATCTTTGATGGGTTGATGGAAGAAGATGAAAAGGACAAAGCGAAACGGTGAGGCAGCAAGCTAAGCGATCTGTCATTATTTATCGCTGAAGGCAGAGGGATTTCCCTTGATCTAGTTCCAGCATTGGCCGCAGCCACTGGCCTGTCCCGCTCTTAAAGCGTGATGAGGTGTGGCGCGGTGGCAGAGTCTGGCTCACCCAGGGTTTATTCATGTTTGGAAAACCAACAAAGACGTTGCACAAACAAGTGCACAAGCCATAGAGAACACGCTGGTCACAATGTGTCTGTAGTTTGCCTTGTACACCAGGAATGCTGTCTACATTGTCAATACTGCATATTTTACATGGTTTACACTTTTAAACACAAGTGTTTTCAAATTCCTTATGTTGCTTGTTGGTTTGTCAAAACAGACCACCTTGACATAAAGCAGAAGAGAGTAGTAAAATTGTCTGTTAAGCTCATATGTTTTATTATGAAAAAGCAATTATGCTTTTGGAGGGTGTTTGCAAAAAGATTTAAGCATTTATTTATATATTCTAATGACATTTTGTTATGCTTTTTTGCATACCAAGGGTTATTAAACAAAGGCGGTTGTGACCAAAAAATGTCTAAAAACCACTGATGTATAAAGAAAATAGCTTAATTTGTAGTGTAAACTATAACATATTTATGTGGTGTGTGTGTGTGAACCTCAGTGTGTCCCGTAACAAGTCAGAGAAGAAACGGCGAGACCAGTTCAATGTTCTCATCAAGGAACTCGGCACCATGTTGCCAGGCAACACCAGGAAGATGGACAAGTCCACCATTCTTCAGAAGAGCATCGACTTCCTGTGTAAACACAAAGGTCAGTGGATGATGCCCTGCTCACTGCTATGTTCAGTGTTCAGTAGGCAGAGGAGCATTTGTCACCCGTGTCATTTGACCAGCAGTCTGCTTGTTTACTGTCTCCGCCATAGCTTGTAATAAAGAGCAGGTTGCTAGTACTTTTATTGCTCTTGTTTTGGAGCCGGGAGATTCTGTTACAGTACTGTATGATCTATTTTTAAACAGGGATTACTTTTACAGTTATGATATTGATATACGCTGGCTGTAATTACATATTGCTGCCTTACTGTGTAACTGATAGTTGTGACTCTGCCCATTCCACATTTTTGTTATTCTAACCATTTTGTTCAATCAGTTTAACAACATTCCTACATTTGTCATTCTTATTCCTATTCCACTATTTCTGCTTCATTAACATTAGTTAATAATGCAGAAATAGTGGCACACCTTTCCTCTGCCTCTGTCCATTTGGCTGTTTGTATCTTTTTGTTGATTCACGAGACAAAATGGGCTGTTATGTTTAACGATGTTAAATGTTAAAGGTGCATTCCTCATTTACGTTGTAGTGCCCCCAGAACCACAAATGTCCTCCCCAGCACACAGTTTGTTTTCCTCTCAGAATTTTGGGGCTCATATCTATACTTCTTTGGCACCCCATTTTTCATATGAGTTTTCACATGCTGTCTAGTGGTTAGGGTGGTCAATTCCAATCTGAAAAGGTTGCAGGCTTACTTTGAAACAAGTATGGAGTCAAGTATGGAGTTGTGTAGCTCAGAATATGTGTCATTGTACTCACTGGTAGAGTGCCTTAATGTAATTGTTGTCTCCCTCCTCTCCACCAACAGAGATCGCAGCCCAGTCGGAGTCCAGTGAGATCAGACAGGACTGGAAACCTCCGTTCCTTAGCAATGAGGAGTTCACTCAACTCATGCTGGAGGTCAGAAACATCAGCTTTTAATTGCCTCTATTAATGTGCTGCTGGATCTGTTGATACTGTATGTCACCACATTACCACTCAAATGTTTGGACATGCTCACTCATTCAGGGGTTTTTACTTAATTATTTATACACTGCCTGTACACTCCAGTATTTTGCTTTGATAACAGCACACATTTGTCATTGCATTATATTCAACAACCTTTACCCTTGTGATGCCCTTAAAATATAGTCTTAAACCACCAGGTGGCGCCATGTGATGGTGTATGATTGTATGGTTCTTTTTATTGGTATTGCTGTGTGTATTTATTTCTTTATTCATTATTTCTTTATGTATTTGTGTTGTTTTATTACGGGAGGGTTATAAGGCATTATAACCCTCCCATTGTCCTCGGGTTTCAAACTCGCACCTTGTTGTGCCAGCAGTGCACATCTTGTGTATGTAAGATGTAGAATTAGGTTTAGCGTCTTCTCTCTGCCAAAACGTGCTAGTGATTTGGGTCATTTTGACCCTGAGGACATCACAAGGGTTAAGCACATCACAAAATTTATTTCGATGAACCAACCAGCTTCAACAAATTATATTATTTCCAATATGATCGGGGATTATTGTCAGATCATTTAAATCATCATTTAATATCTTAAATTGTGGATACATGCTACCACATGAGACATGCACCAGCTTTGTATACATGTTAAATATGTGGGGTGGTATATTGAAAAGGTTAGGGAGGGGGCACCTCAAGAAATATACAGTATGTGTGTGAACATTCATGAAAGGAAGGTTTAAACAAAAACTGCTTTAATGTGGTTTTGTCTTCCCAGGCTCTGGATGGGTTCTTCATAGCAATAATGACCGATGGCAACATCCTTTATGTCTCTGACAGTGTCACATCCCTGCTAGAACACTTACCGGTGAGCAAAGTCTGTTTTTTACTGAACACCAAACAAAAATGTTTGCCACTGGTTTAGAATATTTCATAAACAATAGTGTTTGTATTTTGTGTTTTTTATTTGGTTTAGGCTGACCTAATGGGCCAGAACATGTTAAACTACCTGCCACTAGGGGAGCACTCTGAAGTATACAAGGCCCTGTCGACGCATCCCTCTGACCCAGAGAGCCTTGGGTCGGATTACCTCAAGAGTCAGTACCAACCCCATGACATCATCGCACATCACATTGTGTCTTGATTACCTCAAGTCGGTACCAACCCCATGACATCATCACACATCACATTGTCTCTTTATTACCTCAAGAGTCAGTACCAACCCCATGACATCATCGCACATCACATTGTGTCTTGATTACCTCAAGAGTCAGTACCAACCCCATGACATCATCGCACATCACATTGTGTCTTGATTACCTCAAGAGTCAGTACCAACCCCATGACATCACAAAAGTGGATTTATATAATTTTATAACTCAAAAGTGTATATTTATAGATATTTAGAAATAATAATTCATCATGTTGTATCTGTGCAGTATCAATTGACAACATGTGGCAATTAATAATACGCATTTTCATTTAAAGTGTATGGATAAGGTGTGCATTTGGCGTTAAATGTCTCGCTGCTTTGTCTCCAGCTAAGAACCAGTTGGAGTTCTGCTGTCACATGCTGCGAGGGGCTGTCGACCCCAAGGAGCCCCCAGTCTATGAATACGTCAAGTTCATCGGAAACTTCAAGTCACTGAAAAACGGTACGGTTCTGTCACGAATTTGTTAACACTGCTTCTCTTGTTGTGGAATCTGTTAACGTTGCTTCTGTAGCCAGTTGTGTTGGAAAATGTGTACGCACCTGATGGAAATGTGTACGCACCTATCTGGGGTCAGGTTATACTGCATCAGATTCCAGCAAGGCAATATTTAATACACTGACATATATATAAAACATAATAATTATGTAAAAAATAATAAAAAGCAAACGCCAGTATACATAGAAAAATCCTGAAATTGTGTGCTATTAAACTGAGTTAGTATGTGTGGTTATGTGCATGTGTATTACATGTAGTAAATATTTCTGTACAAGCTGCTAATTTGAGCATAGTCTACAACTTTCACACACAACACAACATTCTCAATTAAAATTTTATTGAAATTTAAGCTTTGTTTAAATTAAGATCTATGTTTTGCGAAGCACACACTTACATACCCCCAGCAAGGCAATTTCGTTCTGCACTGGAGGGGTGTGTCTGCCATGTACAATCAGATATATGGATGTAGTAATGTCCCAGACCCACCAGGAGGCTCCACACAATTATTACAAAATTAACTAAAATACATTTTGAAAAAATTAAAACAATATTAACTCTGTTCCACCTCCTGGCATGGAATTCGTTGCGTCTCCTGGCATGGAATTCGTTAGCGTTTTGTTTCCTGCCGTGGAATTCGTTAACTTTGTGTCGCCTGTGCAGTTCCCAACATAACCAGGAATGGCCTGGCGGGGGTGCTACAGCGTTCGCTCCAGCCTGCCTTCGACGACCAGGTCTGCTTCGTGGCTACTGTGAGACTGGCCAAGCCTCAGTTTATCAAGGTACAGTACAATACATTATATAGCCTACTGTATATACAGCATATAATGTGTATTCAGTAAATACTGGTTTGGCATTCTAGGGATTCTATCAATACTTTGTACGTATGCACCAATATAACGGACATATATTGTTGACTGCGATCGGCTTATTGGCAAATGCGATGACATTCGTTGATGTTTATTTGTTGTGTCGCATCAATTTTGCACTGCTAAATGCTACTTTGGAGAAGATTTAATAGTAGTATAATACCACTTATAACAGCCACTGGCTGGACACCACTGGCATGAAAGTGTTGGCAGTATGGGAGTTTTGCACCATTGGTATCGGCTAGCGGTCAAATTGTTATTTTATACATCAGTACTGGTATCGGCTCAGAATTTCACAACCTGTGCATTCCTAATAATTATAATTATTATGCCTAGTTATTATTCTTCTACTGCTTGGAATCTGGACTGCATCTTCTTTAACGCTTCTTTATTCCTTCTTTATTCCCTCCTTAACCCTTATTTATTCCTTCTTTAATTCATACATAAATGAATAAAATGTAAACATAAATAAATCCTGGTCTTTATCTTTAGCTCTTCTTGCAGAGCACACATGTTATTTCTCTAAATGTGTTTTGCATATGTCTTCAAACATTTGTTTTTCTGTAAAACTTTGTTTTTTGTGTAATTCATTCATAGGAAATGTGCACTGTGGAAGAGCCAAATGAAGAGTTCACCTCCAGACACAGTCTAGAGTGGAAATTCCTCTTTTTAGACCACCGGTAAATATTCACACATGGTTCAGCCATAGCCGGTTGGATGCTGTGCCATTTTAACCCTCATGATGTCCTCTGGGTCAAACTGACCCAATGCACTAGCCCTTTGTGGCAGGCAGAAGGCACCAATTCTAATTCTACAGCTTACACCAAAACCCGGTGCCAATATGGCACCGTTAGCTAGCTACAGTATGTTAAGCGTGCTTAAAATGCCGGAAGCAAAAGGTTCAAAACAGAGATAGCCGGTTATGTATCTCATATGTCGTATGCCGCGGCCGGCATACAGTTATTCACATTCACTCGCCCCTTATTCTTTTACTCCAGAGACTCTAGTTGTCATGGTAGCCTGCCTGCACTCTCTAAATTCTAATTAGGCCCGAGGAAGACGTCAGAAGCTAATTGTACTCAACATTCACAAGACATACACAAGATGTTCACACTTTGAGCATCAATACCTTTTTGCTATCTTGTTATCAGTCCATCCTGTTAAACGGACGCTGCTTTGCAAAGTGTAAAAAGATGACAAATATGGCCGCTGGTGGCTAAGTCAACAAATTACTATGACAGTGGCGAGTGCTACCGGCTAAGGGACCATCAACAACCGGATGGTCCGTAATCGTAAAAAACCAGAACTATATCCAACCGTAGTCGGATTTGATGCTAATTACATTTTTTCCCTAACATTTCAGGGCTCCACCAATCATAGGCTACCTGCCTTTCGAGGTTCTGGGAACATCGGGGTATGACTATTACCATGTCGACGACCTGGAGACACTAGCGAAGTGTCACGAGCACTGTGAGTCTCCCGACACATGCACAGGCAGCCCTGGGTTATTAACAAAACCCTATATAAATGAATAGAGAGAGAGCACTTTCAATGATCACTCTATATACCTCTATATAGTCTCTGGTACTGCTCCCATAGAGTTCTATAGAGTGTTCTCTAAGTGGTCTGTCTCCTCTATGTAATGCCTCTGCATTTGCTGGGTCTCATCTCCCCTGCTGCCATCTCTCGTCTTGCCCAGTGATGCAGTACGGTAAAGGGAAGTCGTGCTACTACCGTTTCCTGACGAAAGGTCAACAGTGGATCTGGCTGCAGACCCACTACTATATAACCTACCACCAGTGGAACTCACGGCCCGAGTTCATCGTCTGTACGCACACCGTCGTCAGGTAACCCCCCCTGAAGGGGAGCTTCACCCCCCACCCCCCTGCCCAAATGTCCTCGCCCATCCCAGAGCAATCAGCCACGCGTTCTAACAGCATAATAGCATGAGATAACTGTACAGAACTGGAAGTATATTTTGAGAGCTTAGTCTCAAACGGCTGCACAGGGCCACATTTCACATGGACACAAACAACATCCCCTTCACCTATGCCTCTGCTGTTCATACTGTAAATGTCCATTCTAAACGGCATTGATCAACATGCATGCACAACTTATTAAAGATAATCAAACAATAAAAACACCTGAACATATGAATATACAGTATAATAATCAAATTATTTAGGAATACAAATAAAAAATGTGATTATAAAATATTGAAATCGTCTGGAGGGTGGGTCTTAAATGAAGATCTGTTGAAGGATAAGCAGCTGTGTGTGTTCATGGGGTGTCAGGTATACTGTCAGTACCTACGCCAGGGTTGCCAACTCATGCATTTGGCATGCGCCACATGCCTGTCCTGTCCATGTCCTGTCTGACAAAATACATTCCAGTGACTTCAGTGCATCTCACGGCTAAAAACACACCTGTCAATCAAGTCAGCCTTGAAAGTTGGTGCGCTGGTCCCCGTGCTCGCCCTCGGCAACCGGCCAGACCACGCCCTCACCCTTGTTCTGTGTGTCTCGCCCAACCGCCCTCTTGCCTCCTGCAGCTATGCCGAGGTGAGAGCAGAGCAGCGCAGGGAGATGGGGATCGAGGAGGCGCCTCTGGAGGGCGCTGCAGAGAAGGTGAGCGGACGGAGCCCTATGCATCATTGTGATTGGCGAACACAGAGTTGTTGTTTGTTTTTTTCCGCACTATTGGAGAGGGGGTGCGGGTACCTTTCACCCTTTAGGCGGACCAAAGCGACCCAGGGTCCCATGCAAGTCAATGGGGAGGTCCCGGATTTCACCATATTATTGCCCATTATTTCTCTCTGGGGGCGTTAATGGCTATTTGAAGTATGTTATATTAATTACCGAGGACCTGCAGTCAACCTGAGTCCACATTGGTCTTTCTGCAGTGAACTGTTAGGGGTTACATGTACTTTGCTTCAGAACATGCATGATAGATGTACAGGTATGGGAGCTGTCTGGGTGCTACGTATGTCAGCCTTCTCAGAAATATGCCGTTATATGTTAACCCTCGTGATGTCGTCACGGTCAGAATGACCCAAATCACTAGCACGTTTTGGCAGATAGAAGGATAATCACAAATGTTCACTACCCTAATCTGAGCTAATTGTCATCTGAGCAGTCGTTGTTTTACTTCAGCAGGCTGTTAAATTATCAACGTATGTAAATATAAAAAGTAGGGTAACATTTGTAATTTGTTATCATTTGTAGTATACTAATGTTTATATGGCTAAGCAAGTAAACGTTGTATTCACGTGTTATCTCCCGCTAACTATTTATTTTTTTAATATTTATATTTATGTTTCCATTCCAGAGCCAGGACTCTGGGTCGGAGTCCCAGCTGAACACCTCCAGCCTCAAGGAGGCGCTAGAGCGCTTCGACCGCAGCCGGACGCCCTCTACCTCCTCCCGTAGCTCCCGCAAGTCCTCCTCGCATGTCTCGGACAACACCTGCACCTGTGAGGACCCCTCCCCCCACCACACACACACACACAGCAGCACCTGTGAGGACCCCTCCCCTCCCCTCCACACACACACACACACACACACACACACACAGCAGCACCTGTGAGGACCCCTCCCCCCACCACACACACACACACACACACACACACAAGCATACATAGACACACACACACACATACATAGACACACACACACACACACTTACGCTCCTGTTCCCATAGCGACACGTTACGTTGCCCGACCTGTGCCAGTCGGCGCTCTAACGTCTCTGGCTCCTCCCCTTCCTCCGCAGCGACGGCCTCCAAGCTACACATGGCCACGCCCCCCCGCCAGTCCGTGGCCTCCGCCATGGAGGTGGCGTCGCAGCGCCGCTCCTCCGTCAGCAGCCAGGTAACCACTGCGATCACTACTACGGTGAATGTTGTTTGGTTACAACAGGCGAGTACTATAGGATTCATGAGTGTTGTCTATGATCACACCAAATAAGTCTAGCCTATATAAGTATATTAAGGCAGGACATCCGTCCGCTACAGCAAGGACCACTGTTTTCTCTGCGAATGGAGGATATTTATAGCTAGTAGGCTAGCTGTACTCAAACTGACGCACATACCAGTTATCATCTGGATCAAAATATAGAGTGCTTCAAATCAGCGTTTAGACTCCTATGTGACTGTAGTGTTTATGTGGCTTTACCTGCCTTCAGTAAGTCAACACAATAAGCTAACTGACCCAGATACAGCAAGCCCTTAAGGACAATATTACCAGGCAGGTTAGCGAATAGCATCTGAAGTTCTGCATCTCACGACTCGCACATGAATAATTACTGTTCTAATGCTCTTTTCCTTTTGCAGTCCATGAGCTCTCAAACCACCGGCCAGAGTGTAACTCCTGGAATCATCATCAACCAACAGCAACAACAACAATCGCAGCAGCAACAGCAGCAGCAGCAACAACAACAACAGCAACAACAGCCACCTCAGCAAATCCAACCCAACGTACAGGTGAGAATGTTGCTAGCAACACCTGTTAACTCTTATTTTATGACTTTGTAATCATCATAATATCCTGTGCAGTGGACTGTGGGCTGTCTGTATCGCCCT
>JAODUG010017343.1:0-18220 GCA_027564795.1 Aphredoderus sayanus | reverse complement strand
TAATAACATTTTTCTAATTACATGGTTCTAATGGCATGGTTCTAATGACATGGTTCTAATGACTGATGTAATAACATCTTTCTAATTACATGGTTCTAATGACATGGTTCTAATGACTGATGTAATAACATCTTTCTAATTACATGGTTCTAATGGCATGGTTCTAATGACTGATGTAATAACATTTTTCTAATTACATGGTTCTAATGGCATGGTTCTAATGACATGGTTCTAATGACTGATGTAATAACATTTATAATACCATGGTTTTTATGGCATGGTTCTAATAAACATGCTGTGTGGCTGTGATGCTGATTACCTGCTGGGTCTCGTCATATGTCTCTCCTTCTGCCTCCATTCCCTGTCCCTGGCCTTCCATAGCCTCCTGACCATACTCCTCAGGCTGGACAGACAGACAGACAGACTAAACTTAACAAAAGTAAAGTACCAACTCTAGTATTTAGTCACTTGCATAGAGTATCAGTGTCTGACTTAAGCATGTTACAGTAGGCATTAACAAATCATTTCCTAAGAGGTCTATACAGTAAAGAGCACATGCTACAATGGGACTTGAACTGAATGGTAGTGGGTCACCACACATCTATTTTTAAACCCTTTGCTAATCAAGTCAATTAGGTCAGACAGGAACATGTCGTCATAATCCCGTGGCTATAACAAAGTAGCCATTATGACTGTGCAGCCACCAAACCAATTAGCACGGCCCACAAGACACATGTAATCAGATGATCAAAGAAACTGAAACGTTTGTGTACTTCACTTAGATACACTGACACTTATTGTAACACTTACAGAACCATACACTGATTGGCTCTTGGCTGATTGATTGTTTTCTGGCAGGATGTGGATGGTTACAAATGCATGGTACAGCAGATATAAACTAAATGTGGAGCTACTGCAATAATGTCATTATTGCCAATATGCTATATAATGTAGTTTAGTTCATAAACAAGAATCAACAAAATCAGAGACAATTATACAAATGTACTCTCATTTTCTATACTTTTAAACTGATATATCAATTTCTTACACACACACACACACACACACACACACACACAATTTCTGAGGCATTAGGGCTGCTTTATTATGGAAAAAATATTATTCCGATTATTATTATATTACAATGATTATTTACGTCAATACTGAACAATTATTTAACACGATTAAATTTAATAAATGAATACTTTTTTTAAAGTGACAAGTAATCGTATTTTCTCCATTACATTGTTTTTGTGATTGTTAGACACATAAATTGCGATCAAATCTTGATTAATTGCACAGCCCTTTAATTAATATATATATAATTTACAGGTGTATGCAGCTGAGCATTATTATTTTTCCCTAGTTTCTCCCATCCTCTGCAAGGGTGTTGAAATCCCTGTTTGTTATCTGACCAGGAACAGGGACATAAGCTACCATAAAGACTGGTGACTTTGGCTAAGTCACCAGGGTGACAAGTTGTAATATTGGATCATGAGGAGAATCTGCTGTCCCAGAGAAAGAGATGTTAGGTCATTACAACATCCTGACACTGGCTGGCCAGCTTCATGTGAACTGAAGCCAGAGCTGCTTTGACAGTCTGTCTGAGCTGTGCTCCCCTGACTTACACATAATGAAATGTGTAATATGAACCCATATTGTATTCTCTACAACTGTAGCAGGGGAGTTGACGGAAGGGCCCTCATTAATTTTTCCTGGCCAATTTGTCCGTGGCTTTTACCTGACTCTTTTATACATAAATAAGTTTCAAGAATTCATCACATTTGCAGTTGGATGAATACGGATAGTGGTGTACATACATTAATGTCAGCAGGGAACTCGTCCCTCTTCATCAGACCAGTAGCGGCTGCAATGTTCCCCATTGCTCCAGTGGTCTTCTCAGCCACTGCAGGAACGCAAACACACACACACACACACACACACACACAAACACAAACAAACAAACTGCTTTAGAATGGGGAATAAGTGTGAATGAAGTACGTTTTTTGACAGAAACCATGTGGGACCACAAGAGGAAAAATATTTTGTACCTGAGCCGACGCCATCTTTAGCCTTGCTGCCTGAAGGGGAAAACATCTTGTTAAAAGTATATTCTATAACACAAATAATATAAAGCATAAACACAGCATGATAGTAGCTTAGGACAATGTAGTATTTGTTACAAAACTGACTTCATCAATGTAGTAGCCTCTATTTGTACATCCTTGGTGTGTCACCCACCGTGTGTGGTTGTAATTCCCCTGAGCAATGTCAGCTTACCATAGCTCACGAGGCACAAGAAAACTACAGCAAAATGGCTGCCACAGCAGAGTTGCATGGTGCTTCTCAAAAGTCATTCAACTGCTGTTGTCTCTTCCACTACATCTCTAATCTCTTACGGATCACACTGTGGTTCTCTGTAGTTAACTGTTCACCTGTATGCACTTTACTGCTTCCCTGGAGCTTTACGGTAAAATGTCCAATGACGAAGTAGGACAGAACACAATAAAGGGCAGAAATTTCCTTTCAAAAGGAAGAGCCCCACAGCCACACGTACTCTAAAAGCTCCCTCCACTTAAACATATGTTGTAGTGAATTGCAGAAAACACATCTCACCAATGGTGACTCACTGCCAGAGGCACATAGACAGCAGGTGAGGCCAGTGCCCTCAGCATTGTGAACATTGGAAGAATGTTTCCCATCAAAGCGGGACAAAATGGGTCTCCATGTTGGAAAAACCATCCAATATACTTGTCAACAAAGAACATAAAAGCTATGATCCAATTATATGGGATTATTCTATCCAATTTACCGACAGAACCCAGTCCTCATGTTTATGTTTGTACAGTAGTACTCCATGGTGCTGGAGTGCAGATTCACAACATTATCCATGGTGCTGATCAAAGAAATCAGCCTATTTTAGCATCATAATATTATTCCTAGCATAGCTTATTGACAATGGTGTGTTAATGTATAGCTCCTCTTTAAGCAGCAGGTTATTGTTTCTCAAATGTGTACAAGAGTACTTTTTCTATACGTGTGTGACATAAACAACTGAGTTGAACTGACTGACATTGTATGCCAACGTCAATAGCATTACCCTCCACTGGTATCATTAAACAAGCCAGGACCCAGTGTTTCACCAGCAGAGTGGCAGCCTGTGTGCTATTACTTGTGACGTTATAGTGCACACTGTCTCAATCTGAGGTGTTTTCCTACAGTGCTCAAGGTTGACTGCTCAGCTCCTCTCAGGTGGGTTGGCGGTCTGCAGCCACATTAGCAGCTGTCCGAGGTGGGCCACAGACCGAGCCCATTCCGTTCGCACTACTCCTTCAACGAGTCACATGCATCTTTGTAGGACGCCGCCATGTAAGTGCAAGATGCACGCAGATGGATGACGATGATACAGAAACGCCCGCTCCTCCTCCTCTGTGCTACAGGCGAGCCATGCACTCAGAGGTGATGTGGAAAGGGCACAAACGAGCCTGCACATGTTTGGACCGCAACATGACATGTTTGATGTCAGCCTGATACACTGGGGTAATTGGATCCAATCTTATTAGAGGCAGCTATGCCTGGAATAGGCCACGCCACAAAGTTCACACAAGCAAGCGGACGAAACAGATGTTTGGTACTCCATTCTGAGATTCATGGCACAGACTGGTTTGTGAGTTTACACTGTGTGTACACATATCTATTACAAATTACACTTTTGGGTGCAATTCTAACCGGGTGATAGTTTATCAGGATATTATTATTTACTATTATATACTATTATTGGAAATGAGTAACGGCACATTAAAATAAAACTGAAAACCTACAGTATACAGCACTGGTTGAGCTGCTGATGTATTGGTTCTGTGACTGAGTGTCTTGAGTTAGTGCACTGTGGCAGTGGAGAAGACTGATTTAAAGCCTATGGCTGAGAGCTGTCTTTCTGCAATCTGTTGTGTGCTGTCCAATTCACTGACATGTTGCTCCCCCCTTCCAAGCGCCCAGTAGCCCACTGAGCCCCCTGCTGTGTTCTTGGCTCCTGCCTGAACATGGCTCAGGTCAAGAGAGTGAGAGCCATAAGGACATCCAGAGCCCCAATGAACATGTCCTAAAATAAAGCCAAACATGAATCACCTTCTTTTCCACACAATTGTATGCCTCCAGTACATAACCTAGTATAGTGCATCTCCAAGGTAATCACACTGATTTTCGCATACAGGAAAAGGCAATATTCTGATCACACAACTTATCCAGTGACTTATTGACAGGCTGATAAATTGATGCTCTTTGATATAGGAGCCATTAAAGAAGAGCATCCAGTCTTACAATGGAGGCTCGATGTTGAGATGTGTGATATCTGTTAAACCTCTACAAGTCCACTGCTAACTTGTGTTCCTATTCATGAAGAAAGAGTGCAGACTAAACATTAATTAAACTGAACTACAAGCAGGAATTGTACCTTAAACTGTCTTACCTACAAACATGACTCCTTCTTTGGTCTTCTCGGCAGCAACTGCAACACCTTCCTTGGTCTTTTCTGCGGCCACCGCCATCCCTTCTTTGGCTTTAGACAAACCCTTCATAAATACATCCATCTTGGCCGAGAAACTGCAGTTAAAAGAAACAATTATTAGCACGTTATAGTCTCTTGTTCCTATATCGCTTAAAATTTATGTCATACTTTCAATTAGCAGGCTGATAAACTTATAACTCATGCAATCGTACAAATCCACATTTGTACTATACAGCCTTACGGCAGACAGCAGGCAGCCGTGGATTGCTGTCAAAAGGCAATAGGCTGAGCGTTGGCAACGCCTCCTGTATGGTGAATCGTAGTGGCTGCGATCGAGTCATCCATTACAGTAGGCTATAGTAAAATACGCTAACCCACTCACTCACGAGCCCAATACCCCTTTCACTTCCAAGTCGACGCACGACATTTTTTAATTAAGAAATTCTAATTATATGATTCATTGTTGACACGCTCATTGATTACTGCATAATGTAAGGCTACACCTACTGACAGCCAGAGGGCTTTATAGACAGCATGGAATGTAATGTGCTTTTTATGCTTTTGAAACATCCCGACTTCATGTCATTGCTTGGGGGGGAGGGAACACTACAGTTTATCATCTATACGCACATCACTGTATAGAACGAACCTAAACCATTGTCAGTCTTATAGAATAGATTAATTCATAGATCTATTCAATGATATAACAATCAAAGGTCACACGTTTCATTCTAAGGAGCAAGAAAACAATCATGTGGGAAATATCCACCCTTTAATCCTTATAGCAAGGACACAGTAGTAAAATAGCAGGACTGGCAGTATAACGGAATGTTCTTTAAAATACTAAATACCTGGTACCAAATGCAACAATCTAGCCTATCAACGATTTTCACCGTTTCACTGATTGAATTTGCTCATATTGTAAATGCCTATATGCCTACTAAATTTGAATAATAAACTGATATAAACTCTGCCTACATTTGACATGAAGTCCTATATACATTATTAGCATCTTATACTATCCAGGGTATTTTAAGCAGGTTCAAACCAGTTCTTTCCCAAAACGACGCTACATCAATGACAAATGTGCAAAGCGAACCCTCAAAAATATAAACCGCAAATAAATGTATAAAAGAGTTCTTACCTATTACAAACAGCCTTTGATTTGTCCCTTTATGATAAAATCGCACCGTGGCTTCAAAATACGGTGTAAATGAGAGATATCTCTAAGCGATCTCTACGTGGGCCTTCCTCTGCCTGTTCTCCACCAATAGGGACGTCCCCAGCTCAGTGCGGCCGGGCCTATCACCCAGCCCCCTACAATTCCTGTTCATTAACATGTCAGCTGTGTAGCTGCTGCTGTAACTGCTGTAAGTAATCTTCAACACAATCGCCAACATCACATAACCCATCAGAAGGCGAATTAGGTATTTGGTGTGATGCAGATACTTTGTTTTTAGTTACATAAGGGGCTACAGATAAAAATATAAATATAGGTATAGGCTATATATAGGCTATACAATGTGCCTACAAGTCTTTGCTACGTGTAAAGAGTAGGACCTATTCGTCATTGGCAACGTAATCTCCAAATAAATAAAGTTAATGTTAATGTACTTTTAGTCTTGCCTACATTATAGCTACTCACAATAAGGTTAATAAACTCTTAAATCGTCCATTGACAAATATGTGTCTGAGCTGGTATCCAAGTTTAGCCTATATGAAACTAGTTAAATCTATGATAGGCTACATAAGGCCTATTCAAAATAAACTACAGAAACACATGTAATTTTTAAGGGTACAGTATTCTGACCACTCCATTTGTATTCGGTTGCATTCAAGTAAACCTTTATACAACAATATATTATAATACATATTTTTATTTATTTAACATAGCCTATGCCTATGCCTGCTATGAACATACGCCTATAACATCTAAGACGAAATGGGAAAATCCGAGGGCGATTCCATTTTATGACAGGGGTCGATACTGAACTGACTTTACGTTAAATTGGTTTTATACCACCGTCTTTGCCAACGATAATGCAATGTCCGATGTGGTTTTCAATAAGACAATAATTAAAGTGGCAATGTCCCTAGGTAGGCTATACAGTAATGTGACGCCAACTGGAGCGGGAGTGCGTAATCCACCCTCTTTCTGTAACTCTTTCCACCGGTTTGAGGAATCCCCAGTTCCCGAACGTCTCCTCAGACTCCCTGTACGTCCTCACCTCGCTATTAACATATAGTTATAAAATGCCTCTCTCTTCCTAACGAGCTTTAGAGTCATGCGTTGTTCAGTCCATTCTGCTTCTTGAGATAAGACAAATCGTTGACCAATCATACCTATCGTGCAGGACGATCTATTATCATTTAATATCAGTCTCGTATAAATTAAATAAATCATTTGAAAGCCGACTGGCCGTGCGTCAGACAGCCTCAAGTTACTGTTGGTAGTTCTCCATGGTGCTGAAGTGCAGGATCACACCACTAGCCATGGTGCTGATCTGCTTCCACAACACGGAGGCGACAGACTACTGTACGTGCAGCTCTGGATAGCAGTGCATTGTTGTTGACCATGTTAATAATATCGAAACTTATTTTAAAATATAGGTAAAATATAGTTGTATTATTTTCCTCCAAAAATCTCTAAGCGTTAGACCGGGCAGAGCTATCGTTAGTGCCGCTACTTTTTATCTCAACTGTCCTCCGGTGGAATTTTTTTAAGAGATCATGTTCATCTATACCAAATTGTAATATTGGCCGTGAATACTTTTTTTTTTTTTTTTTACACTTTCTTGACAGATTCCGCAATTAATCGAGACAATATTTTAGTCCATCTGATCTAATCCATTGTTGCACTAGTTTTGCCACTTTTAAGATGAAACTGCCCTCTTGTGGTTCTTAATTAGCATGACATTTTTATCCCATAGAAACGTTTTTAATGTAATATTGATCGCCAGATATTTATATTCATATAGCCTACTTTTCGATGTTCACGTTACAGTACATAGAGTTTGTGCAAATACCGTTCTGATGATGACATTTACCTGAGAGACAAACATCTTATTTTGTCCCCAAATACCCCATGTCTAATACTTGGAATTTACCTTAGACATAAGGGATAGGCTATCAACAAACATCATTATTTATTTATGGCATTAGCCTTAAAATAACAATTAGGCTAAAACGTTTTTGTAATAGCTGCTACATTAACCTCACACATTGGACATCTTTTTTATTATTAATTCCATCAACAGATTAGGCGTACACCAGAAATTAACCAGACATGAGATATACAACTATTTTAAATGTGAAATATTAGACACAGCATGATATTTATAACAAAATCTAAATGCATTCATAATTCATGTCGCTAAAGTACACACATGAATTATGTAAACATATCTCAATTACAATTTATTTATGTTTAAATTGTATTTTATTACTGAAAACTGGCAAACATAATAATAATAAAATAACAGCAGGTGGTATTGGCAGGGGCAAATATGATGCACTGATGAAAAAAAATAGTGTGTAATTTCATCAACATGAATCTTGATCCTGATCTACCAATAAACTATAATGTCAATTAGTTTATTTTCTTCTACTCATAATGTTTTTGTTGTATGCCTACTGTATATACAGTACATACAGTTTACAGTATACAATATAATGTATATCGATACAGTACACTGTCTTATATGGGTCATAAATAACTTACCTCACAATAATCTGAACAGGGAAAGTGAGTCATTCTCTACCCACTGAGGAAACACACTGAGGAAACATGAAGATGCCAAGCATGTTATGTATTTTATTCACTGACCATGAAGGCTGATGCTCTCATAACCCACTCTGACTATAGGTGGATTAACAAACAATAGGACATTGCCCTACAGGGAATACATTTTAATTTGTTTAGAAAAATAGTCCTCCAGTGTTATATTACAGACTGGGATATAAAATAACAGTGATAAAATGTTAAAATGCTCCCTTTATAGTCTTACCTCTGACAGAGCAGTTTGAATCTTGCCAACAAAGCAATTCTCCTCCTTTAGTATCAGCCTTCATTAAAAGCACCAGCAAACAATAGCAACAATTGCAGTTTCTTGCTGAGGGTTTACTTGTGTTCAGTCCCTGACATTGGGTATTTTAAAGTTTAATATGTTGTATATCAAAATGTGTAAATCAATACAGCAATCTAATTTCTTTGAGAATGAAACAGCTACGTCAGCCTCGAGATGAAAAATCATTAGGCAGCAAGTCAATTATAAATTATGGATATTGGACTGTGGACAGTGGAATATTGTCCAATGGTGAGAATGTATTCTCTGAATATAATCCTATTCTGATACAGTTTATGGATAATTTCTACTACATTGAATTGCATTCTATTTTATAATGGACTATTGCCACGAATTCCATAAAAACCATAAAATTGAATAAAGGGACATTACCCAGGAGAGTCTTTGTACCCTGGATTAATGTTCATTAATGATAGTGGATAAAGGCAATCCTTCTCAACGCCTCTAGGTGGGGAAAAACGCTGTTCAAAATGTTGGCTACTTCCCAGCCATGAACAGGGACCATACATTACACTGTACCACACACATTATGCAATGTATGTGTGTGTATGTGTGTGTATACGCAAACCTGAATCTGTGGAGGTGTTTACATACATTTATATTTGGCAGTCTCTACTAGCTACATGCTTTGAAATAAAAATGGTCTATGTCAAACAGCAGTCTTTAGCGAGGCTCTCGTGCAAGGCTGTAATCATAAAACATATTGAGGGGGGACCCCCCCCCCCCCCCCCAATATTTTGATATAAAAATATAAATACAATAAAAATTTGCTATGCCTGACAGACGGTCCCCCCCAATGTTGACTCCATGGCTACGGCCTTGCTCTCATGTGTACAGTATTTGACCACCAACCCCTAAAATCCAATAATATTACAGATTGGAAGCTACAAAATGAATAGGTAAACTTACCTGGAGAAAGCATAGTGTTATTATTACACTAGACTCGTTGTAAATCCAAACAAAAAACAACAAAAAATGTAAGCACTTTATTGGTTAGCCCATTAACTATTGTGTTTTTCTGTGGTTGATTGTGGTTGGTTTTAGGCATGATGACATTATGCTTTAATTAATCTATTAGTATATTGTTTGCTTACAACTGCTGGTGTATGACCTGTCTAACTATTGACACATGTACTACATGTAAGTCACTTTGGATACAAGCACCAAATGCCGTAAATGTAAATGTAACAAGATGTTTTTAGAGCTACCTATAGCATATACTGCTATGTGTGAGCACATTAGTTTCTCTTAAATAAATTACATGTAACCAACTTCACTTGTGTAAAGAACCTTGGTGCTGGTGTTACACTTGTTCTTAACCTATGTGTTTAGTTATGTCAACAGACATATTTTGGTGCATTATAGTGAATGATGCTTGCTTTTTTCAGAAAATCTACAGTATGTGAGAACAGCTTCCACAGTTGATTGAACTTAATATGAAACACCTGATTGTAAGCCAAGCTCCACCAATGAACAAATTATATATTGGAAGCAATATTACAATTATGTCATAGCAAATTGTTAAGCTATCTTTCAAGACCAACCGCATAGAGGATAATAACTTTTCCTCTATTTCACTCTCTTTAGCACAAAGGTCACCAATTATATATTATTTCTGTCAAATGTAGGCAGTTATATAATCTCATTGCATCTGGCTGGTTGCCTGCACAATTGGCTGCTATTAACATTGATGCGTAATTGCATTACATAATGTGTTTTGCTGTCTTTTAGAAAAGAGCAGCTGAAGCTATTCAATCTTTCTGAAATGCACAGTCTCAAGCACTTTCAAGTAAGAAAGACAACAGCCTGCCAGTTGTCATCATAAAGGACAGCTATTTCTAAGCGACATCAATGGAATTCCTATAACTGTTACAGCACTTCAACACAGCATTAGCATCTCAGTGACAAATTGTTAGTCAGGAACAGATTTTTTTTTCTTCTTTTTACCACAGTGATGCTGCCAGAAACAGTTTAATCTAATTGCATAATGATTTAATGCATAATGCATAGTGAAAAAAAATAGAACAGAACAATACAATACATGTCTGACTCTGTTTCACCACCAGATGGCAGCACAACACCATGTAGAGACATCCTTTTCAAAGCAGACTGAAAAGGATACTGCCTGAAACTAAGAACGCAGAATATGAGCCACCTTAACTGGGTAATTGTGATATATCTGAATTATGCAATCGTGGCAGAGGACAGCTTCTTTCAAGACATGACAGACTCACAAATAACAGCATATGCTCAGAACATTTTCCATATAAAGGACCTGTGTGCATCAATTCAAAGAGGCACATATGATCGTAGTTATGGTACAACAGATAAACGGCTATTGTCTGTCCCAGTCTTAAAGGTGGAGTCAGTCATTCTGGAGAAAGATTGTTGATATTTGAACTTCATCCAAACAAACACTAGCCTCGTGAGATCATCCTGATTTCGCAAGCTTCAGTTTGACTTTGCTACGAGAATCAGTCTAGAGAGACAAGTAATCCATTCAATTGTATCCGGTATATCTAATGTGTGACCAATCAGCATCGTACTAATAGCTACGGGCGTGGTTTAGGTGTGATGACAGCGAAAGTGACTTGAAAACAACAACGGAGGTTGCTACAGAATAGCACCTGCAAAATAGTGTTTTAAAGCACCTGCCCTTTTTAAACAGTTTTGATGGACAGCCCCCCAGATGTCAGGTTAAACAAACACAGCTCTCACTTCAATGCTCCCTCAGAAGCTCCGCCCTACACATTTGAAAGTCATTGTCAAGGCTAGGATAGTGTTGTGAGGTCTGCACCACTTTGTTTGTGTTACCATTTATAAAGCATGGGATTTTTGTAGAAACACCATATTATCTTTTAAGGGCGCACTCAGAACGGGCAGCTAGTGAACCATAAGTAGATATTTGCTGAATTTGATTAAACTGTATTAGCTTACAAATGCTGACTCTACCTTTTAAATAATGTCAGTAATGGAGAAGTGATGTTGGTTTTCACTAATTGCTTGTGGAGTAGAGTCAATAACAAATATGCAATAAGTCAAAGGTGATTTTGTTAACAAGGGCAATCATTTGCATAACAAATAATCTGTTTTAAGAGGCTTTGTCAAATCCTGGTAATCACACTGCTTCATCATGAATTATCCAGATATGTGCTCCTAAAGATAATTTGTTGAAAAATTTACCTTATTTTTTCTTTATAAAGAGGTGTTTATCTTCTTGATTGTTGCTGGTCCAAGCTTCCACTTTTTCTTGTCTTTGCAAAAAGCAAAATATAGTTTCTCTGGCAATATCATTGTGTCATGAGGGAAATCTTTATTTTTTTAGCTCTATATTGGATGGGCATAGAGTCTTACTTTTGAAAGCGGTGAGTTATAGTGCAGGAACAGAAACAGCACAACATAAACCTGCAAACAACAGAGGTGATCATGCATAATAATATATTGTTTTTATGTGCTTTCTAAAAAAAAGAATTGGAAGGCAGTTTCACTCGATAGCAGCATAAGGTAGGAGTGGATTTTGAGGTGAAAATATTTTTACATTCCATCCGTGTTCTGTTCTGTCAAAATATATGGGTCCTACTATCATCGGCCCCAAGTTCTAAGGCAAAACTGTATCCTTTGAAGTGGCGCAAAATGCCTCACGCCAGATGAGAGTTATAGTGTCTGAGACACCCAGTGTATAAAAATCACTTTGATTGGAAACCTGGTAAGCTAATGAGTTTGCACTTCTATCTTCTGCAATTTGTACAGGCTTTTGTGCCAAGGCCTTTGAGGCTTTGCTGTGCCAAGGCTTGTAATGGTGTTCTCATTGTTCGCCCCCGAATTGTACAATTTGTCATGGAACTTGGGAAATCCGTCTACACATTTTTTTTCCACATGGGAAAGACAATAAGGCCAGGGAAAAATGTAGTGAATTATGGATATTACTGCAGAGGAATTAAGATGACAATAGAATGTCAGAAAAAATCCGGTCTCAAATGGCTCCAAAAAGATATAATTTGGAAATGGCAGCTGAGCTGCAGTGCAGTGTAACAAGTAATACATTTTTTTTAGCCACTTAGATGAGCATATTGCTCATTTCCCCTTCCCTCTCTCCTTGACTATCCCATTGCTATGTGTCAGCCTGCAATACTGGAATCCAGGGATCTTTTGGTCCATAAGCATCTATTACCATTAGCTTTTGGCTTCTGTTTCCTTTCACATTGCTGCAGTACCATCTAAAAAGAGGGAGGGCTATTTAAAACTGATTAAATGTGCTTCAGCAGTGTACATTTCTTCTTTCATTTTGGTTTGTCTTTGACCTGACAAGCTGTATAACTACTTGATTAATGTGCTACATACAGTATAAGAGAGGGTCTTACGCTGAGTTATTCAAATTAGTGGACACTGAGCAGAGCAACACTTATTTAAGCCTATGATGCAGACTGTTGAGATTTGCTGGGAGCGAGTTTAGAGGCTGGTTGAGTCTTCAGGCCTGTCTGTTCCTATCCATTCAACCATTAATTCCTGAGAGCAGACCGGGGGAAACATCATAAACCTCAGATCAACTCTGAGGCACAGAGACCAGTGTCCTTTTCCTCGCTGGAATATACTGCTTTTCCAAACTGGCGTTGGTACTAATCCAACACTTTTTACACATGACAGAACATCGCAGAGCACTTTCCGTAACCTCACTATTTTTAAACTGTACACCCAGTTGTTTAGCTTATACTATTATGACCTACTTTGACACTGCTATCATGGAAGTTACATTTCCAACACTGAACTCACAGTAAACAGCTCTTTAGCCACAACACTGCTATGGACCAAGAGACCTTTAACCATACAGCTAAAATGGTTCGTTAAATTTTAACAAATATTTAGAGCATTGCAAAATTAACATAAAACACAATGCACAGTAACACTGCATTGTATTAAGGAGCAAAGTATGAACACCCCTTTCTATCTATCCTATTATCTCTGTACCTCACATGCACATACATTATTGCTATGAGGCTCAAGGTTGGTGCTTATTGGATTTATCAACTTAACCACCGATGTCATTGATCAAAAAGCCAATTCCAGTTCTATTATGGTGTTAGGGGGTAAAACAATTGCCAAATGTCTTTGTAAGGTGCAGTCGCTTGGTAAACAGATCTAGGAGCCATTAAAGCCTTGGAGATTATCAAGCCTCAGTCCAACAATTTGCAGAGATTGTTCTAAACACCTCACCGGTGACCTTCCTCGGCCCGTTGAAAGTCAATGGGAAACGTGGGAAGGAGCCCGATACCACCACAAGCTCCCCTCTACTTTAATTACATGTCACCTCAATGGGAGTCCTGCCCCCAGCTCCTTTACATAACTATGTCCATATCAATACCACAGGCCTGTAAGCCAGATATGCCATATGTTTAATAGTTCCCATGCTGGGCACACTTAATTATGGTCTCTTTTCGGCATGATACAGTAGATATTCCATAGCTTGAACTACAGCTCATGAATTTCCTTTCCTCTGTGATGTGTAGAAGTTGCCCACAACAGCTAACCTCTGAGTGGGCACCCCATGAATGTTTTCATCTGCTTATTCACTGCAGTAGGCACCACGCCTACTGCAGTGATAGATTCCTGTACTCCATGAGGTCAGTGGAGCATTGAAGATGTCAAGAAGAACAAAAGTTTGTAGGTTTAGGGAATGTTTCATCTACGCTTGCAGTCCACACTAAGATTTCAATACAACATAATTATCCAAGGTTATTTAGGTCCAGCAACTGATGCAAAGGGATATTGCAGGTAATTGGCTGAGGCGCCTGTTCTGGGGAATGCCAATGTAACCATTGAGCATTATTTGCATTCACATAAGGGAATTCACACATAATAATAGTCTGTCTCAACACCTTTAAATAACCATGTTGTTTCTAAATATTTATTTACATTTGGTAGACTCAGGAAAATAGGCAACAATTATGAATGTTTGCGACAGATGGGATGCTTAGCTATAATACACGAGACTGTAGATCAAATTCTGGATGTTTGAAGATATCTGATCCAAGTGTTGAAGTGGAGAGGGATAAGCAGCTGAATCATTATGTACTGGTAATCTCTATAAAAGTCCATGCAAATATTTGGTGGAAAGTTTCTTTGCATCACTTACTGTACTCAGCAGTAACTGAATGCCAAGTCAGAAATGATGGTTTCACTCAAATGTCTGATGGCTTTACAGCTTCTGAAGATTTTGAGTTTCAGTAACTCATATGTGTATGGCATGGTGTGTGCATACTGTTTACCAAGACAAGAAAGCAATTCTTTACACTTTGTTAGTAACACCGTGGTTGATATATATTTGTCCTCTAAACCAGGCATAAAGTAGAGAAAGAAATGTGCATGACTCCCGAGAAAAACATTTGCTCCAAATGAATAAATGATGAAAGGGAAAGTGGTGCTTGAATTAATTTGCAAAGCATAAAAACAAGGAATTTCACTCAAGTTTTTTTTTTCTTCAGTGATAATTTACCTCACGGCAGTGTGTTGCAACATGAAGCCAAATACAGAGGCACTATGGTAGGGAAACTTTGAAAATGCCATGTACTTGTCACTAAATGCCTTGGAACATGTTATTTTACCTTTGTGCCCTTGGTTAAAGCCCACTCCTCAACTGCAGTGTAAACTAAAAGAACAGCTCCCCATTAACTGGAAGATGATGGTATATTTGTCATTTTAACAAGTGAAAAATTTGTCATGCTGGAAAATTTGTTACACTTACACAAAACAAGTCAAACCTTATTCTGCACCTACAGTCCTTGCTCAATCTGAAATACACAGTATTTAATATGTAGAACATATGGAAATTAAAGTGATTCTATTTCTATTATTTTCTGCCACTAGATGCCATACTAGAGCACCAGCATCTCCAAAAACAAATGCCTCATGTGCCACACACACACACACACACACGTACAAACATGCATGCAATGCTAGCCCAGCTATAAAAATAAAGAACATCAGTGTTATCTTGGATTACAACACCCAGAAGTGTGATGTCCTTTTTTGTTTAGGATGCAATTACTCCACTATATCTTTAGATAGAAAAGTGGCATTTGTTGTTTGTACTAATGTTTATAATATCCTATAGTTCACCTTTGCACCCAAAGCAGCACTGCATTTCTTTCATTTTACTAGATTATAAAGGAAACACTCCCACAATTTGCAGTAGATTACAGAGCCCCTGATGAACAAATGTCCTCTTATTTTTTGTGTCTTGCAAGCTTTAGAAGATCTACGCTGTCCAATAATTGGCATATTGCTTTCTTGTTTGTTATTAATGTGGTGTGACATTTATCTTTAGAGGATAACTTTATTATAATGTGTGCTATGAAGACATTGAAACATTACCAACGTGTTAAGAAGCACACAGAATAATGATTAGCCCCTAACGCTTGGACATCTTAGATGACTCATCTACTTCGGTTATCTACCGAACAAAGTTACACATGGCTCCAGTTGAGCTGTGTGAGTTCACCTGTACTATAGTGATACTGTACTGGCTATGTTTAAACACTCTGTAATATTCACAAATGTGTCAGCATCATCCATAACCCTACAATGCCCCATGAAGACATGCTGACAACTAAGAACTAAAGTGGATGAGAACAAATGCTAATAATAATATTAAAAATAATCACAAATATAATTTGTAACTGTGTTACAGCATTTTACTAAGACTCTTCCTAGACCTCTATAGAACAAATTCCGATTCAAGTTTCAAGGGAGATTTCAGCCAATATAATTTATTTCACATTAGTGAGTATCCTTCAGAAGCTAGAGGAAAGTGTTGTTTTCATTTAGTAGAATACAATGTGGCAGGCAATGATGAATAAATGCAAGTCCTGGTTGCATGCCCAATAATTTCCATGTTTAATTAACCACACTACAATTAAGCCAGTCATTTCACCTTAGTCTTGCTTGTATTGCAGACCTATAATCCAGCCATTATGTTTGGGGTGCAGCTGCAATTTCCATACTGAGGCGAAACAAAAAGGGAATGTGCCATGCATGTTTTTATTATTTTCATAATTGTGCAGTGGACCGTGTTAGTCAGCTCTGACAAGGGCTAAGATGTGTTCACAGATCCTCTGAAACACTGCATGGTAGTGTCATATAATCTTGGCAACTCAACTTCCTTATTGGCAAATGACTGCCTGTCATGAGTCATCACACAAACGGAAGGATGCTTTTCAATGTCGCCTGTATCGTGCGCAAACACACAGCTCCAACAGATGGCAACGTTGTCCCTCAGAACTTGTCACCAGAGCAGGTTTCGTGGCTCTGCGTGAGGCAGGGGTGCCTCGGCACACCCTGCGAAATCAAAACAGTCATCAGACGGCAGTGTGGGTGATGATGATGATGATGATGTGACTAATTGTTGCCATGGTAACGTGCTCTTTGAGATACCATCTTTGAGAAAATCAGAGGAGACTAAAATAGAAAAGGTAAGGAGAGGGTAGAACCAGGGGAATGCTTCTTGTGATTCAGTGAAGTGGAGGGAAATGACCCATTAATGTAGGGCCAATTTAATGTCCTCCAGTCAATTTAATGCAATATATATTCCTCACTTTAATCATTTAAGAATTGGCCTTATTACGTTGAGACTATCCGTTCTCATTCTGAAATTATTGGTGTTTTGAAATGGATATGAGCCTAAACCAGGGTCACCAAGGTTATTGCTGGTAATGTTTTCTATCACTCCATCCCTTGGGAGGTCTTCTTTGGTGGTTGAAAGTATCACAGATGTTTGCATATAGGTGCCTTAAGGCTCTCTTACTCAAGTTAGATTAAATATTTGAAACGACAGTGTAAAAAATGCAGTGTAAAAAAGAAGGTATCTGGAATTGACAACAATGTTTGTCCAAAACTCTCATATTAAAAAGTCACACAAGTCTGCCAGTGGTCTGAAGAGTAAATGATCTGGTCTCCATCCAAGGAAAATGGATTGTACTAGCCATTAGTTCCAGTTTGCAAGGTATTCCTACCCTCACAATAATTTCTGGGATCCTTGGATCAGGTGTTTGTCTATACTTGGTGTTTGTCCACATAATCCTTTTCTTTTTAATTGTCTGTGTATTGCTAGAGAGAGAATCAAGACCGTCACATCAGGCCCCCTCTTTGTTAAACAGAACAATGCAGTGGGTGAACGCACACACACGGAAAAGAATGAAAAATTAAGACAATGACACAGAACAAGCCAGAAGAAAGAGACAGAGAGAGAGAGAGAGAGAAAGTGAGACAGAGAGAGAGAGAGAGAAAGAGAGAGAGAGAGAGAGAGAGCTCTATTTATTCCAATAACAGTAGCCTAACCTCGTCTTCATCTCTCCTTTTGTAGAGATCACAGGCTAATCCCAATTTCCCCATGGTCAAGGTCAGCTCTTTAATAAGGCAGATATAAATCACCACTGGGCTTATATTTCCCCTCGGTGCTATCCTAGACTCTGCTGTACGGTTCTGCCATGCATTATCACACGGGAATTTGTCGGTTGTGCGACACACACGACGCTGGGCAGCTGTGTGTCACCATAATGTGTGTCATATGACAACCTGCTACCTGGCAATAGTTCCACTGGGGCTGAGCGATAAGGGGGTGGGGTGGGGCTGCAGG
>JAODUG010017315.1:31627-42846 GCA_027564795.1 Aphredoderus sayanus | reverse complement strand
AAAACAATCTCACCATTCATCTTATACACTGCTGATCAAACTGCAGTGGATCTTGGGCATCCACAAAGGCCAGAATGCACTCTAAATAACTGTGCTGACAGCCTGTGCCTTGTCATACAGAAACTGTATCCAAGGTTATTTCTTTTTAAACATTTCACAGGGGAAAGTGCCACTAAAAGCTTTCACAGTCAGCTATAGCCAGACAACATCAGAACAGCCCCTACAGGCTTACAGTCTGCTTTACTCTTAATTCCGAACACATAAAACATCTCTTACTTGAGAAAGGAAAAATATTAAAAGCTTCCGCCCCCCACCGGATAACACCGGGGAGCAGACATTAGAGTGTTTCTAAATGTTGGGGGTCTGGGGGGTGGGGGGCAGAGTTCAACTGAGTATCACAGGCAGATTAAGGCTGTGAAACACAGGCTCCGGTCCACTGGAAATAGGCTCGCTACACACCAGCAAACATGGGTTGCAGAACCCCAGGGGCTGTGTGAGAGAAGACATGCATCTCTCAGCAATACAGGCAAGAGATACATTGTGCAGCTATGCTTACTGGTGATGTTAAATACTGCACAGTATCCATAAGGAATTGTGTAATTTGTTTATTACAATATAAACGAATACATGCTCCATCTAACCCCAAGACAAATTTGATAATATCTAATAAGGCTTACTACTAGACATTAATAGTTTTACCCCATACAACAAAAAATGAATTGGTGTTCCAGAAAAGTGAAACTACAATCATGAAATTAAATGAAACATTAGTACATTTATGAATGAAAATGTCAGAAAAAAAACAATATGTGAATGCACAAATTATATGCATTACGTTACTAGTCTGAAAGTGAGCTTGGCAGAATAATAAGATATCACATGAAGAAATATTTAATTCATGTGAATATGCCTTAGAGCACTGACAAAACTGTTTTGCTAGTGCATAACAGAGCTGAACAACGTTGTTTGTGTGTGCAGAAGAGCTGCAAGATCTCCCTCAAGCTGGATTTTTGACAAACCCTCAGTCAGCTTGCAATAACTTGCCACATCCACCAGGGGGCTCAACCTCATTCTGCTCCTTTCCACATCCTTCTCCCACTCTCCCCTACACCTTTGGAGGCCTTCTGCGGAGGACGGCTCTGTGTTGCCATGTAGTTGCACTCCCAAGGTCCTCTCCCTCTCTGAAGTCCCTTCATGGCCACAGAGCAGGAGTGATGCTCCCTCTTTGAGTGACAGCAACTCCTTCTCCAATGACAGAGAAAGCATTCGAGCCGTGTCTTGGCTCCCAGCTTCCTGGAGTGGCCATACAGAGCAGGATGTAGGCAGGAACGTCAACAAAGAATCCAAGAACTGGAGCACCCGTAACTGGCTGTGAATAAACAGAAGAAACATGTGACTGATAACACTGTATAAAAAGGTGAAATTGGTTGTACACCAACTCATCTTGTTTTATTAAATCAGTTTTCACAAACTTAGTTAAAGAATTAACCTACAGATTATACTGAAACATGCCAAACATTTTAAAACATTAAATCTGTATATAATAATAAGCAAATTAAAATTACTTTATTATTTTTTGTGTAGATTCAGGTCACACTCCAAGATTTGTAAAACCCAACAATAAATGTTGTCTCATTACCTGGCGTGTACTGACAGTTCACCCTGGAAGGGGGATGTCTGGTTCCACTGAAGCAGCATGGCAGCCAATGGTCCTGCAGAGTTGGCCAGAAGATACTGAGGACTGACCATCAGCCTCTGACACCCCACTGTTCTCTGTATCCATCCATCCACATCGCCTAGGCTGTGGTCAGGAGAGTGCACGTGAAAGACCCAGCGATCCAGCACGGCCAACAAACTCAGCAAATCCTCTCGGACTTCATCTTGGGCACAAAGAGAACACAACAGGTATGTATTAACAGCATCGAGGAAACTTAGCTGCTGACCCGACAACACTAAATAGAAGACTCCCCCAATACCCCTTTTTCTAAATGCCAACCATACCTGTTTTAAGTTCAGGGGATTTCAACAGTTGTGTTTGAAAACAATCCTGGATGTCCAAACGTACTCGACCACAATACATAACAACTGGTGTTGGGTTGTTTACGAGGGCAGCAGATTCCTGTCTCTGGGTGTAATGGAGCATGACAGGACATTTGACACAACCAGAGTTCAGAAGAGATGTCAGCTTGGTCACAGTGGTCACAGCCAGTCTGCATGCATTGACCTCACTGGGTTTCTCTACATTGTCCTGCTTGCTTCTTTTGGCCTCGGGCTCTGGGTGAGTGGATGGAAAGGAGGGGGGTTCGACACCGGTTGCTGGGAGCCAGCACACTTGGCTGTGGGTCTGGATGACTGCAGGCCCTGTCTCTGTCAGGAGAAATAAACTCACAGCATCCACTGGTCTGGAACAAAAATACACACATCACTAACAATCACATATCACATGGATTGTACGCCATCAGGACAAATCAATTACAAAATGGTAGAGGAAATTATTGAGATTGATAAACTAGCATTGACAACATTGAGTAAAGAAATGGCCGATTGTTTGATTGGAACAGAAAAACAGTACCATCTCTACCAGAGCTATTTCACAAACCTTGCTACACTACAAGGTGCCCTGAAGCCATCCTGCCAGAATGAGCTTTAATCCACATCTACCGAAGATGAAGCAAGAACAGGTGGATGGATGAGCAATATTTCTTCCAACAACAAAAAAAAAAGCTATCTGACAATGTGTAGTCGTGGTGACCACGGCAGCCAAGCAGCTGCTATAGTGTGTTGTCATATCAAGTTAGAAGGCACCAGAAGGTTAGATTCTCGTTCACATGAAACTACGGGACTGTACAGAAAAGAGAACTTGCAGACACTGATGGGAGTTCGAAATTCCAGACAGTGTAGAAAGACAGCTAGACAGAAGACAGCTGGAAAACACCTATCACAACCAACGCTTTAATGGACATCATTAAATCATACAGCAGTATGATCATACTTCCTGTGTCATTATACACACTCTGGTCTACTTTCAACAAGGTGCGATACCGCATCTCATTATCCCTGGCAGCCTGGAGGTTTATGATAATTTCATGGGCCATATTTGAGAATGATTCATGGTTCTAAATAGATCACTATGATTTAGGATTAATACAATAAAATATAAAATTATTTTAAGAGTTAAAAGAAAAGACACACGCTTACACAGAGCTGTCTGTACTTAATATAACGCCCACGACTAATTGGTCTTCAAAGACCCGATGCCACAGCTTGTCAACGTGAAGTTTTGAAGACACTGCTGTCTCATCTTGCATCTTGTCAGAAAGCTCGTCACTGTCATCCCACAGAGCAATAAGGCCTTCCTGTACATAGAATATATGACTATAATCAAAACTGACAAGGGGCACGACAGCAATGCACTTATGTCATTCCTTTTACATGAATGTGGGGTGAAATAATACACCCACAACAGACTATTTATAAAACAATCAAAAAATATAGAGTATCATGGAGATAGTTCTTATTACAAACAAAACAAACTGGAAATACAACGTAATTATGTAATCTACATTTGCATTTTAATTTGATTTAGGAAACACATTTCAATAAACATGTTAATACAAACAAATCATTATGATTAACTGAGAGCTGAGATATAGTTGTCATCATTACAACGTTGATATCATATTATGGTCTGCCAATTTCAGACCATGTTTCAGTTTAACAACACTGAAATAGCATTATAATACTATCAACATGGCAAAACGTTGGCAGCTTTAGGAGCTTAGGGAGGCCCGATTGTAGAAGGGTTGCTGAAATGGCTTGCAGCTAATCCCCCCATGTGTATGTATCTAGAGTACCTGCAACAATAGATACCGAAACTTATATAGTAAATATATACGAAATACAGTGGCACAACAGGACACAGCATGACATTATATTTGAGTATGTGCCAGAATGGTAGAACAAAGTCAATTATTTGTGTATTAAATTATACATTTGTCATAATTTCCATAATTTCTAATTTGGGGGACAGTTTATGCTATACAGTACCTTATGTGTATCTTAAAATTATATTCTGTACACAAATATGTTTAGATTGGCAAAGTCCATTTCTATAAGCAGATTGTTAACTTCACGTCACCAATGACTAGATGAAAATTAACTGGTATACATATGCATACCTGTTCTGGCTGAGAGAGGACAGGTTGCCGTCCTGAAACCATCTCTCTGAGGGCATGGACTGACTGTAGAACAACCCTCTCCTTCTCCCTCATATCTCTCTTGAGCTCCTGAAGTATTGTCAGGCCACTCTACAAACACATTTAATATTGATGTGGATTAATTAATTTAAAGTGTCTCATATCTCTCATAATTAATTTAAATGTCATATATTTTCAGAGGTGAATGATGCAGACACTGACAGACACTACAGTTAAATTGTATTTACCTGCAGTCTGGATTCTAAAGCTTGGAGAGTGAGAAGATGAGTTTCTTTAGCTACATCAGGTGCCTTTATTTCTCCTGTATCCTGGTCTTGCTAAGCAAAAATAAAAAAGCTTGTTAGAAGAAGTAAAAGTAAACAAGTATAGTTTATGATTACAATCACAGATTATGGAAAGCTATGTCTTACAGAGTATGTGGTACCGCAGAGGTCCGTGATAAGAAAGTGATCCAGTGGTTGTCCGGTTTTACCTTGGCCCTCAAAAACCAACAGCAGTTGGTCCTTCCCACAACCAAGGAAGTCATCCACGTGAACAGACTCGACTCTTGACCAACACGAGGCTACCTGGAGACGAAAACAAGGCCACTGAATTTTAACTTTAGTTCCCAAAACATGGCTAATCAACACTTGAATATTTAAGTTTAAAATATAATTTATATACCTGGAAAGTTTCCTTCCATATGGCACAAACATGCCCCTGATCAAAGCTGATAACAAAGAGACATCCATTTCTCCCCAAGTTGACCATCTGAATATCTTCCGGCCTATCATATGGGAGCTGGCATACCTCTTTTGGAACTCCGTTCTCAAAATAAACTAGCTGCTTTTTACAAGTGGCTGCAATCACTGAGGTTTTCAGCACACCATCCACAGTTTCAGATGAGAGGATCCAGACACACCGTGTAATAGAACCGTAGGCATCTGGTATCATCAACGTGCTGTCAAAGACTTGTCCGTTCTCTACTATGTAACAGAGTGCTTTGTTAATGTCTGCACCCTCAGACTTATTGTCCAGACATTTCTTCAATGAGTTTTGCCTTCCTAGAACAAACACATGACCCTTGTAAAGGGGGAGTTCTCCAATTATGACATGGGACAATTGAATGGGTATTTGTTTCACTTCGCCTGCCTGAAGGGATGTGTAGAACACAGTACCTGCATGGCTCCAAATCACCGTGGGACCATGCAAAATTTTAACACTCTCTTTTATTTGGTATGGGAGTTTAAATTCTAAGTGGGCCTCCAGTCTGTTTGAGTTGGTTAAAGTGAGGAGAGTATACATGATGCTCTCTCCTTTCTTGCCATGTCTCAACAAAACGCATGGTGTAGTGACTCTCCTGAGAACATCCAAAACCGAATTGCTTTTCACAATGTTAACATCCGATGAAGGATTTCTGCAGATTACAGCCTTGCCATCACTCTCCTTCAAGAAATGATTGTCTTGTGTTTTAAATGAGAAGCTGCTGAATATTAACTCAGTGGCGTTGGCTTTCTTTACCTCGTTGGGTGAAGGGCTTTTGCACTGAAATAAAACTATTCTTCCACAGTGAGACACGCGATGTCCAACATCCTGAATGCTCGCCATCACGTGTAGAACAAAAATAAAACAAGCTACTGTAAAGGTAATATACAGTATATCAGTAGCTACGGTAAAGCAAGAAGGACAATTAAATCCCTCAGGAAAGTTCCGTTACAGTACTTTACCGTGCTTGTCATATCCATCAAACTATAATGTATGGTATATCCTTAGATAGTGTCGTTACAAACAGTCATGACACTATAAAAAAGATACAGATAGCTATATCTCTAAGTGGTTTTAACAGAACATACCACGCTTTTTCAACCACTGCACTCTCAGCGCGCGAAATGGAAATAAAATAGTTCCTGTGCTGCTGGCCGAAATGCATTGTGGGTGGTAATATGTAAACATGCTAGCTAGTGTAAGCTAAACTGTTAATCTTCACAAAATCAAGAAATTCAGTGATCAACCCAATAAACGCTTCAACTCTTATATTGACTACTAACGTTATCGCATACAAGTCAACTGTGCTGACACAATCAATCACGGGAGGTGTTCTCGTAGAGGAGAAATAAATGGCAATGAGCGGTGAACAGTTTTGCCGTTTGCACTGATTCATCGTTGGCTTATCTCGGCCACTTCGCTAACTGCTAGTCAACAAGGAAGTTGGGACTACCAGTCACAAGTAAGGTAGACACTTTACTGTAACATGGCTGAAGGTGATCATGACGCAGACCAGGTAACGTTATCAAGAATGTAACCTTTCTTCGACTGTTTAATCTCTAGTGGCAGTAAGTTAGTTAACATACTGTATTTGGCGAGTTAATGCACATCTTGTTTTTGCCAGGTGCTTGAGAAAAAGATTGAGGAAACAAGACAAAGATTTAAGAATGAGTACATGCAAGGTAATAACCTAACTATACAACATAATGTAGAATACTATAGCTATATTACGGTAGGTTGCTTATTTGCTGTAGTTATTATTTTGCATATGACTAACTTTATATAATAAGTTGACAAAATATCCGAACTTTTCGTTTACATCACTGTGACCTACTTACTACAGTACTGTTAAGTAGTACTGTACCCGACTGTACCGGTAGCAGTTACACCATCTTTACTGTACTTTCTGTACAGTACGTTCTTATTGTATTGTACATAGTACTGTAGGTCGTTAGTCAAATGTCTAGGGCTGCAGGTGCACGTTTAATTTCCAGCTAAACCCACTTACTGGCAAAACTAATCTGTATTTGTTTCATCAGTGTCAACAACTGTGAATTGGAAAGTTGGTTATAATGTGCGTCTCTGTGAAACCCCTGCAGATTCAGCAGAGAAATATGATTCCAGAGATGTGGACAGACTTCAGAAAGAAGATTCTCTGGTGGAGGGATACCTGGCATGGAGGGTATTTGTTGTGGATGATGCTTTGAAAATGGTCGACGAAAGTTTTCAGTGGAGAAAAGAATTTTGTGTTAATGGTACGGAAATGTGTTACAAGTCATGACTGTGCTAATGTTATGTTTTGCACTAAATTGGATCTAGATATGTTTGCATTTTAATGTTTGTAAACCTAGAGAACATATCAGTGGTTTCCTTTGTGCTCTGGGGTAGATCCAGACAGAGAACTATTGTTTGTTGGTCACCAGACCACCAGTTTCCCTCCATTCACTCCTGGAACAATCCCTTCTCTCTGTGCTTTCTGAAGAATTTATTGTCGAAATGTTAAATTCAATCATGAAATTACTGGCCTTTGTCATATGTATTTGTCAGATCTGACTGAACGCAGTATTCCAAAATGGATGTTTGAGACTGGTGCTGTCTACCTCCATGGCTATGATAAAGAGGGCAACAAACTCTGTATGTAAATGTTTATTACAGTCCTATGTCGTTTTTAAATTGTTGACACACTACAGTATCAATATTTCAGAAGCTTTTCCTAATTCTTGAAAATGTTTAAATATATTAACTGTTACTATCTTACAGTATATAATACTTGCTTTTTAATTGGTTGCTTGTTCAGTCTGGTTCAAAGTGAAACTACATGTTAAAGACGCCAAAACGACCATAGACAAGAAGAAGTATGTTGCTTTCTGGTTGGAGCGATATGCAAAGAGAGAACCAGGAATGCCCCTTACTGTTGTGTTTGACATGACAGACTCTGGTCTCAGCAACATTGTAAGTTTATACTTCCTAATATTATAAGTCTCATATATATATATATATATATATATATGATTTAACTTAATTTGACTTTTGTCACCTATAGTTTGCTAACTCTAATATTAGGTATCAATGAATCTGTGGGGAACATCCTAATATTGCTTACTGTGTGAGATGTATGCTCAGAGGGACTGAAAACTATTCAGTGGTTTAAGACATTTGAGATTAAAGTGACCTTTAAATCTGTTTGGTCAATCCAAGTGGACAGCCTAATCCATAGGCTGACTTTGTCTTCACGTCAGCTCTGTCAGTGAGCTCATTTCTTGGACCAAACTCTGTCTTGCAGAAATGTCTCAATTAAACACACTTTCAGACACATGGCAGAGAGAAAAAAAACTGTGAAATCCAAATATGGAATTAGTGGATTAGAAGGCCAGTTTAGAAACCAGCCTTATTGAAGTTTGCTGAACCACGCTGCGTTGGAGTAGGCCCTAGCCAGTGTGATCTCATTAAGGCCCAGAGTGAGTCTGTTGCATAGCAATGAGGCTGGCTGCCAGTAATGGAGCCCAGCCAGGGTGCAAGACTGCTTGCACTGATAGATGTGTAGCTTCTTTGATTATGATAATTAACTGATTACGATAAGCAATGCATTTATCACATTCATGAAAAAGAAATGTCAAGGGAATGCAATAATCATACAACTGAAAACACATTTTTGAGAGATTTACTAAAGGTTATAGTTGTTTATCTATAAGTAGATATTATTTTTCGTAGTTACATTTTATGTAGTAGTGTTTGTCCAAATGGAACCTGCCTTATTTTGATAAGCAGTGTTGATTTTTGAAAATGTCCAGGAGGAGATTCATGTACTGTAGATTAGTCAATTAAAACATAATTACTAAGAAAGTTGGGTTTTCATCTGAATACAGGAAGTTTGAGAAAGGCGGTAAAATGTCAGTTACTGTGAACTGTAGGTAGCAATGTGTGTTTTATAATCTTTATAAAATGTGTTTCAGGACATGGACTTCGTGAAGTATGTTATTAACTGCTTCAAAGTATACTACCCCAGGTTTTTATGTAAGTAATAAAAAATACAACCAGAAACACTAAATGTCCTTGAGAATTAATACATGTATCTAATATGAGGCTATGGTGTTTTTTGTGATTGGAGATTTACTTTTCAATCAACTTTTTAAAATTGACTATTATGTTGATGCATAGCATAGTAGAAGTAGTAACATTTCTCCTTAACATTTTAGCCAAAATGATCATCGTGGATATGCCATGGATCATGAATGGTAAGGCTTGAGTGAACCTTGTGATAATGCTAACCTAGGTATTTACAGCTGATGTAGGCTCATCAGAGCCTGATAATTATGATGATGCAATTATAGCTGCTTGGAAGATTGTGAAGACATGGTTGGGGCCGGAAGCCATCAGCAAACTCAAGTTTGCTTCCAAATCAGAGGTCCATACATTCATTGGTCCTGAATATCTACCGGCCCACATGGGAGGAACAGTATGTTATTTTCATTATTATTAGCAATATCATTGAAGCTATTCATTTCATTAGTTATTAATGATGTATCTTTCACTCCATTACAGTAATTTCAATCGATAAAAGGGTGGTTGTAATCAAATACACTTTCTTTGTCAAATTCAACTAGCTAGCTGCCCATTCTATGTGCGCACAGCAATAAAATCCTTTGTCATCACATGGCTCTGTAAACACAAACAAAGTGGTGCAAATTGCACGACACAAGACTAGCCTTGGCCATGCGTGTCCAGTGTGGGGGGGGCAGAGCTTCTGAGGTAGCACACTATGACATTGATGGGAGAGGTGTTTTTATTTTTGTTCGATTTCAGGTATCAGCAGTCTTTTTCAAGAATCACTGACTCCACCTTTTTTACGCAATATTGAATTACCAACCATGAGCAATTTGTTTTGTAAACAGGTTGAATATAAAAAACTGGTTAGTTTCTACAGTAGTTCACAGTTCACAATCAGTTTGTGATCTTACAGTCGCAGCCAAAATTAAGAGACCACTGCAGCAGTTTCTCTGGTTATGATTTAAATGTATGTAATTGTTCTGTTTATGCAAACCCTAACCTTTTGTACAATATATTTATACTATTACATTTTAAACATGTGCAATGGTCTTTTTTTTCCACGGCTGTACTGTATATAGAGATGAGGAATAGGGCTGGGTATCACCACTGATTTCAATTTCGATTTGATATCGATTCGGTATCGATACAATACCAACTTTTTCGTATGAGATTCTCACAGAATCATTATGTAAATTTTACGAGGAACCCTCTAACCAAATGCATTATTAAATATATTAATTTTACATTAAGAATTGACCTCAAAACAGTTTGCAGCATTAATGTTTATTTAACATGACCAACACACTACAACAGCGTAAATAAGGTAACTGGCTACAAACATGCTCTCAGTGGTTGGAATACCCAAATGACCAAAAGAGACAAAGCTTAAATTCATGATTAAGTAAAAGGGACCAATCATTCATATATTTAAAAATGTAGCAATGCACCTCACTAGAGCAAGCAAGCGTGCAACAGCTGTAATTTTAAGTGCTGCTTGTGAGGCTGAATTGAGTGCATGAGCAAAACAGCCAATGTTCAACAGATACAAAGTGATAAAAGCTATGTGCATTCATGGTAAAATGCATACATAAAAATTTTTATGAATTGATAATTGTGTTATTCAAATGAATATCGATTTTAATTGGAAAATCGATTATTTAAACCCAGCCCTAATAAGGAAGCTATAGTTTTCTGTATGTTTTTTTTTAGATATTTGGGCACCATAAAACATATTAAGGATGTCCCCACTTTTAGTAGCATGCTTAGAATGTCATAACATGTTTGCCCATGTTGTAGGACCCCTTCCAATACAGCTATCCCCCTCTTCCCGATGATGACTTCCGGACACCGATCTGTGAAAATGGACCTATAGCTAGTGAGGACGACACTGAGAGTAGGGACGGGGAAATGGAGTCCAGAGAGACACTTGATTCCAGCTACAGCTCTGAAGTTGCTGTAAAGCCCAAAAAGGTACAAAGCTTTCTTTTAAATAGTCTGTCCTAAGTTTCATTTTCATCTTAAAGAAAAACTTTGAAAGAGCTGCATGAGGCTTTTGGGCCTGTGTTCAAGTCATTAGAAAACATATTGTATAAATTGTATTGGAATTTGAGGCAAGCAAGCCCAAGATGCACAACAGCCACATTATACTTTGAGGCTGTATCAGCACGGTGCATGTGACACTGCCAGTGTGTGTCAGCATTCAGAATACTC
>JAODUG010017315.1:0-28829 GCA_027564795.1 Aphredoderus sayanus | reverse complement strand
AACACTTTGAAGTATTGACATGAAGTCCATTTCATTTCTGGTATTATTTTTGAATTATTTACTATAGTAATTTCATTCATTTGTTTTAATGAATCATTTCATTCATTATTTTATTAATAATTTCATTTTAATTATTTGTCTCCCATAATGAAGAAAACATTATGTAATAATGTATGATTGATTTTGTTTGGTTAATACATTTCAAATATTAACTAATTGTATTTTACGTTTAATTGTAAAGATAATTACTTGACCTAATTATCTGACTGTGTCAGACATTAATTTTATAAACTAATAAAAAGAAACAATTCAGAATCAGTTGAAGGTCTCCCGATGTCTTGATTATGGTGGTGTCATGGCAGTGAGCCACTGAATGAATGGGTGTTTTAATACTCCCATTTGAGACATACAGTGTTTGTGATCCAATCACCTTTCCTCTGCTCTGCATTAACTCTCAGTTCTCCATTTCTCGGTTCTCCCAGAAACACACAATGGTTACAAGACCAGTGGTTCTACAGTATGACCATTTCCCCCAATGACCTTGCTTTTATATTTTACAATGTTTGCACAGTCAGCAGTTGGTATCAACCCGTGACTTGGTCTGAGGGAGTGTGTGTGTGTGTGTGCATGTGTGTGTGTGTGTGCGTGTGTGCGTGTGTGTGTGTGTGTGTGTGTGTGTGTTAACAGGAAGAGGGTTTGTAGATGTAGTTATAAGAATTGAAACTGATGATATAGAGTGTTTCACCCCCTCTGACCTGGTTTCACTTGTGTTGTCAACAGTCATTTGTTTTTGAACTATTTAGGTTTTGTGTGCCTCCACTGATGGGTGAAAGCAATGATCCAAGATGTATCGTTGTGGTTTCTAATAAGGGAAAGAAACCTTTGCATGCATATAAGATGACAGATAACCCCTTGAATTATTGTTTCCGGAGGACCCTTTATTGAAGCCGACTGTCCTTTCCAATGTCTTTCATTGGCTGATACCTTTCTCTGTATGGAGGTTAGAGGGCCAGAAATACATTTACAGGAAGGCACCAGGCTAACAGTCGAATGTTATCAGGGTCCTGAGCCATCATTTTGATTAAGTGGTCTTTGTCATTTCAGGTGAACTTCCTGGAAGACAGCCTGAAAGCAGAGGACAATGATAAAATAGACAGTCGGACCAAAGGAGTGAGGAAGCCACTGACAACCTTCAAAGGGCCTCTACTACATGTTAGGTACTTAAAGCCCTCTCCATCTCTTCCTGAAGTCGCATGTAGTCACAGTGATGGGAGGTCAGTCGTCAGTCGTGTCCAAGAGTGAGCAAGGCAAAAATATTGACTTATTGGCTTGTAGGTTAAAGCCATTCATCAATGTGTTTTTGGTCCACCAGCTCAATTGCTGGATCAGGTCAGAAATTAAGCATGCCTTCCGATCAATTGCTCGTTGGGTGGAAATCATTTGGTGTGGTAAATCTTAAGTCTGCTGTGATAATCAATGGGCTACATTGATCAAAAACCCATTGATCTTTAACCAAGAAGTCACTTTTCTCCAATATCAATGGTTCAACTGAGTGGGGATTAGATCTGGAAGATACACGTGACCTCATTCATTAATGAGAGAAGTTACATAGCAGGCTTATTTGCATAATGTTGTACATAATTTTGATGTTTTACATACATCAGACCATTAATCCGTGCTTTAATGGTAAGCATGTCCTATGGTAATCTTACTTGCGGTAATAATACATAAACTCACCAATATAGATTTATAGTATATCCGATTAATAATCATTATCGTTTGAGGCCAATATTCATCAGATTGTTTATGACGTCAAGCCCCATTCTCATTAATAATTTCCGTTTAGTTCTGTTTTTACGGTGTCAACTTTGATGTGAAGCTTTGGACAGCTCCAGGCTATGTATTAGAGCGGTAAACAGATTTATTTGAGCCTTAAATGCAATTATGTTTCCGAGCTGTATTAGACCAGGAGGGCTTCGGTAGGGGGAGGGGGAGGGAGACTTTGATCGTCGGAATGTGTTTGTCAAAGGTTTCTGGAGGCTAGAGAGCCATTCTGGGCTCAAGGGAGCAGTGGTCTCCATAGCCGCTCTACAGGGGAAAAGAATACAAGAGTGCATGAAATGAAGAGAGGAGGTAATCTTTGTTCTTAACTGAAGGGAAGACTTCTTGAAATCCAGCGAGGAATTGTAATCCTTGGCAGTCTGAACAAAAGGCATATTGTCAGAGCAGATTGGAAGTGCGACATTATCTTAATAACAATACACGCCAGCAGAACTTTGTGACCTGAGACTGGTTGAGAGCGGGGTTATGTGCGAGGGGACAGGGTGTGAAACAATGTATCTCGCGGCTAGTTTTAGGCCAAGGATGTTCCTCTGTTCAAGATTCAACAGCTCTGCTGCACAATCACTGCTGCCAGCCAAACCTCTTAAAACAGGGGTGTAATTGCTTGTTTGGCCTGTATAGAGGCTGACGTCACGTACTGTTTCGTATGGGTCAGAAGTAAATGCGTGCTCCTATATACACAGTGCGAGGAGCTCTATTACTGGCACCTAGAGAATGTTATTTGGTAAACATGTATCAATAGAATGTTTATCACCATGACACATCATTACTCCTCTGCGCTTTCTTGGAGTGCAACAAGTCCATGTTTGTATTAGTGTGTGTGTATGTGTGTACAGTACACACAAATAAAGCCTGTGTTTTCTTGGTTATTTTGAGTAACATAGACAGAAACACAATGTGACTCAGTATGATTCCTGAAGGAGAATAGAGTAGAGAATTGATATAGCATATGCTTAAGCTTATGTTGAAGCTTCCAGTCTTTGGAATATCACCCTCATCTAAACACAAAAGGCTTAGCAGACACATCAATATTGCTATGAGTTCCACGGTAAGGAACAGCAAACCCCAATGCACCAGCCTCTACCCAGCACCTGTCTCCATTGTGCATAGACGCACACTTGTACGGCAGAATTCATTAGCAGAGCCTCAGCTATGCACACAACATATTTGATATTCAAGGAGATGCATTCCTTGTTTTCTGTCTTCAGCCCTGCGGAGGAGCTTAGCTTTGGCTCTAAAGAGACGGAAAAGAAATGCCTCATCATTCTGAGCAATGTGACCAAAAATCAAGTAGCCTTCAAGGTGAGTGTGTCTCCCGTGTGTTCACGTTTTTCAGCATGCGTATGGAAGGAACCACGTGTGTGTGTGTGTGTGTGTGTGTGTGGATTTCATGAATGCCTGCGGCACCCCTCCAGGTACGAACTACGGCCCCTGAGAAGTATCGAGTTAAGCCCAGCAGTGCCTGCTGTGAACCTGGCTCTTCTGTGGAAATTGTTGTGTCCTTACATGGAGGTACCACACTAATATATGCCCTAGCCCACACCACTCCACTGTACCAAAATGCTCAGCAAAATGTTCAGAATAATCAAATGGTTGGTTAGGTTCTTAAAGTACAAAGTGCTGTTTTGTGTACCTGGCATTCATATTTCAAGGAGTAATAAAATAAACATATGTATTCTCATACGTTTAAACCCTTAAGTAAATAAAGAAGCATGCTGTGCCAGGCTGTTTCTGCTGAAACCCTAAAGGTCAATTTTACTCTGTTAAAGGGCCAGCATTAGATTAGGCAGTGTCCTGTCAACACTAAAATGTCAGATGTGATTTATGACGGCTTGCTTTATTTCAGAGTACTAGTGGTTTGTTAATTATTTCATATTCTATATGTCAGTGCTAGCTGTGAGATTTGTGAATACAAACATCCCAGGTTTCTTTCCTTTATTGCACTAAATGTAAATTGTAAAGTATTTATTGCAGGTGGAGTGTTATTTAGTTTTATAAATAGTTTCTGTATTGAGAATGACCAAATCTTAAAGACCCAAGTCATCGCTTTAATTGTCCTTGTCCTGGATGTCCCATGGCAGGTTATCAGGCCTCCCCGCAGGACCGATTCCTGATCATGGCTGCTGAGATGGACAGTATTACCTCACATGAACTCACACAGTTCTGGAAAGAAGCGTCCAAAACCAAGATTATGGAGCACAGGTACAAGGCAGCAGTCCTCACCCAGACACCAGTCAGTTGAGGGCAAAGGCGTCTGAAGAGATACTTTTGCCCTCTTGGGTTTTAAAGCCTTAACCGCTCACCAGCTCATTTACTTCATCTGTCATACTGTCCTGCCTCGCAGACTTGTCCGTACTAGAGTTGTGACACTGGACGTGCAGGGTGTTAATCTGCCTGCAACCACTCTCCATGCGATTGTGTCTTCCTTGCAGATTACGCTGTCAGGTTCTGGAGAGCATTAAGACAACATTTAGCCCTCTGGGAGAATACAGCCCTGTAGATGCAGGGACTAGTGGGAATCAGGATCTTAACGCAACGGTGAGCTCTAACCGTGTTCTATTTATTACAATATACTTGCTACAGTATATTAGATTTACCTATACTGGCACATTTTGTATGCATGATATATCAATATTAAAAGTCTAAAAGAAACGTGAATGACATTTTTATGTGCATTACGGTATATTGTGGATGTGAAATCCATTCCGCTACAACCCAGACAGAGGATGATGAATTTATTTATACTCCAGTAAGTATAATGAGTAGGTTAAATTTAAATGTACCTGACAGTTGCACAGCACCTAGTGATGAATCAAAGAGCTAGTTATTTATTAACATCTAGTTTACTAGTTAAATGGTTTGACATTCTTATCAATCACGTTTATTACAAGATGGCGGCAGCTTGATAGAGCAGAGTTTTCTTAAACAAATCTCAATTCACTCTTATTTTTCCCACAAGCTGATGCGTGTGCTAGCCTCAAACGCCAGGATGGAGCATAAGCTGGATGCGTGCCTATGGTTCCAGAAGGTTCTCATTAGGCTGGTGCTGCTCTTGACAGTGCTCACCCTGCTGTGCCTCTACCTACATGCCAGCAGCGCACCCAGTTTTGACCTGACACAGGCCCGCTCTCCTGCATATACCTCAGACACGCACGCGTCTAGCGGACCCAGGCTGCACCATCTGGGGCACGGCCCCAAATCCTCCTGCCCTCCTCTCCAGCCCACGGACCGTTGTCATGGAGAGGACTGTGTCGGCTGGCGGTGATGCAATAGGGACATGTGAGTTTGTGGCATCCTCAAGCTGCTCTGCAAAGATTTGTACTCACCTTTTTTTTTTATTTGGGCATGAGGTACAGTAGCAGACTCTCTGGAACGCTGTGAGATTGTGAGGTGTTGTGTATGGGTGATCATGGAATTATCCATGATATGAGGATTTATTTATTGCAGAAATGTAAGAAGAATTGGACAGTTTTGTTTTTTTGTTACATTTTCTTTTCTCCAGTTGTGCTAATTTGATATTTCTGTTTAATATTATGCATATCTTAATGAGAGTATGACAATAAACGAGCACTTTTTTGTTATTGTCTTGAATATCACTTCCTATATATTTTTATGATCTATCTGTCGCATCGTTTACAAAGAAAGCGTATGTAGATAAGCACAAGCCCCACCAAACTGTATCCCTGGAGGCGATGCGAGAGATTAAATACTAAATTCCCGCTGCCCTTGTGTTCGGCATAAATTGTTACGCTGTTGTGATGTAGCCTATCTCTTTAATAAAAACCTAATCAGTGCAGAGGAGTTTAATTGAAAACATTGCATAGTGTCTGACCTCACTAAACCTCTGCTCATTTATCCCCGTGAGCCCAAGAAAGAGCTCCGCATCGCCTATCTCCCTTATTTGTTTTAATTACCCCAACACAGGCAACCTAAAAATACCGAAGCAATTACTGGTGAGTGTACGAGGATGTGGTAACCAGCTCGCCCCGTTCGGTGGGAACTCTGGATATCTATAACAAGATCATGCTTGGTGCTCAGCCTTCAGTGTATGAGCTCCTGCAGAGCGGGAAGATCACACCATGTGTGTTAGCTAAATGCACTTGCCAGTTGTCTGGAATAAACACCAGATAGACTGATGAAGATGAGAGTTGTTAAGTTTGCTGTCCTGTGTGTCAGACCTTTATTTTTTGGCAAATTCATTCTGCTATAACATCTACTTTTAGCTAGAATCCACATTTCACTCACCAGATGCGTTTGTGTGAAATAATTGCAGTTTGTTACTATGAAATGCATTCTCTCCTATTTGTGGAAGTGCATGTGCATTAAGAATGGTGGCCATGGTAAATGTAAGGGCTTGCCACCCTAAATAATTAATGTAGAGGGTTTGTTTCAGGTACAGCACAGGTGGGAAGTGTGTTTGTGAAGGACTTTCAGGAGATGCAATATAACTTGAGTTCCATATACAGTAGGCCTAGGCCTAAATAAATTGGACGGGCCAAAACAGTATTGTCACTGTCACAAGCTGGGTGTTTGAGAGAGAATGATCACGTGAATCATTCCTGCAGACTGACTACTTCTCCTGATTCCCCAGATTAAACCAATTATAGAGGTCTGATAGATCTTTACAGAGTCTCAGAAGCCAGGAACTCCTCCACTGTAACGATTTAACATTAGCCAGCAGTAAATTGAAACCAAGCTTGGTGTGTGACTTGCCTGAGGTACCCATGCTACGTTAGAGAGGACAGTGATTTACTTCAAGTGGCAAATTGTGGGATCTACAATAAGTAACGTGCATTGCATGTAACCATCAAGCTTCTTGAGAACTGAGGAACTGTTACATTTGTCACGTTGAAGAGATTTGCTGGTTTACTACTACTATTTTTCAACCCCAGATTAGTCCTGATATCCTTTTACAAACAAAAGGATAAAAATAATCAATATTGTTATAAATGTGTAATTCTTTGTCATTATGAGCAGATATCTTATCCCAGTTATTTTTCCACCCACCCTGTTCACTACATCCATGTAAGCACTGTGAGGGACCATAGGAAATGGGCATTTCAGAGTACAGTGGACCCTGCTGGAACTATAGACATGGAGTGATTGACAAAGACACAGAAGCAGAACAAGGATGACCAGAGTAGTCTAGTCTGGTGTTTAGATGTATTAGATAATGCTGATAATGTCAGTGGAAATAACGGCCATTATGAAAACACTCTGAATATCCATTACTGGGATACTCAAGGCCACCTAGACCACAATTATATGACTACAAAAATACCTTGTTGGGGATAATTGGACCCAGAAATGCATAATTTACAACATCACATTGGTGAATAGGTCAACACTGCAGCCCAGTGGCTGGCAGTGCCATGGTTCTGGCTGAAGATATTGTGTGTCCATTCATCCATCCAAATAAAGAGACGTAAAGAAGATGGGGCATTATTTCTATATGTATATTGTTTTATATGGAAGGCCTGCAATGGCCAACATTTGCTTTTAATTCGGATTAATGTTTCTTATTCTTTCATTAACATATAGAATTTAATTTATATTTATGCTATCTTTGTTCAAATAACAATAAAATGAAAAAATCTCAGCAGAGAAAAATTAGTTTTTTAAATGTTTTTCACACTATTGAAACCAGATTTCACACAAACCATCGAAAATAGGAAATGCATGATGAATTAGACACCTAACGCTGGTGCAGGTCTGCCCTCTAGTGCCCAGGATTTGAAGCATGTCAAGTTTCATTAGTTAGTTTAATCGTTTTATGAGTCTGGTAGGTAGAGAAGGTAGTCTTTCAGCTCTTTCGGTATATGAAGGCCTCGAATACCTTCAAACCTGTCTTTGCCAACAATTTTCCTGATGAATCCCCGACACAACTGCATTAGACAGGGAACTTATTGGCACAAATAAAGAGGAGAGATGTTTTTAATTATTAATATTAATCTACCGAAATGGTAAAGGAAAAGATACCATATCAGATTATTTGGACTTGTAAGCAATACCTCCTGCTTGTCCAAGAAGCCTTTCCATCACGCTGTTAATGGACACAAGGTCAAGAGGCCTTTTGCCGTCTGAGTTCTTTAGGGAGCGGTCTGCCCCATGCTCTATCAAGAGAGACGCGATCTCGGGGCTGGAGAGACGGGCTGCCACGTGGAGCGGGGAGTCGTCAGCCATGCCACGGTTCACGGTTGCACCTGAAATACAGCGGAACACCTCAAACAACCAATTATGGGAACTGTGTCATTGGGGAGGAAATGACTTGAGGCAAGTGTCTAGCAGTTTGAGCGGTTCTTCCACTTCTCGTTACCCTAGAATGTGAAGGTCTATACGTGTTTTTACATGTTTAGATACTTGAAATAGCTAAAATAATTTGGTACTTTTCCTGCACTAAAGTTTTGACTAGAAGCGATCACGACTAAACAAAATAGCCTTTTACCACTATCCATGTAGAGGCAGTCTAAATTGTCATTAGGTCTACATACAGCCCAAGGTGCAGCGACAATTCCTTTTTTAACAGTATATAATATGAACAGGAATAACACTGAATATGAATACTAAAATGTTATTGTATGAAATACAGTTATAGCTATATCATATATGATATATACTTGATGATAATATACTATTAATAGTAATGTAACTATACCATTATTGGCCTGAAACAATACAAAGCAGTATAATTATGAAAAATGAAATGAAGTGAAGAATTCATACCAAGCTGAAGCAATTTCCTCACAGCCATTAGATGGTGATTGGAGCAGGCCGTGTAGAGTGGGGGGCCTGATTGGTCAATATGTTGATTTACATCTGCACCATGCTGAACAAGAGTCTCTATGCACTCTGTGTGGCCTGCACAAAGATTTTAGAGTAATCAGAGTAAGAACGGGTGTGCCGTTTCAAAATGGTAACATAAATACTCTCCTTTTGCTACAGCCTACATTAAGTAATGGTGTGTACTACCTGTATATATATTATTTGGGCATCTGTAGTTGTGTAGTCACTGATTAGAGCTAGCACACATTAACTCCTTGAGCGTTTGATGAATAATGTGTCCTCTGACCTTTAGCAGCTGCTCTGTGGATGGGAGAACTGGACTGGCTGTTCCCCAAGGGAGGGGCTCCGTGCTGGAGGAGCAGAGACACACAGGCCAAATGGCCCTGGGCACAAGCTTCTGACAGGGGAGTGTTTCCATTCACGGTCAAGGGGTTTGCCTATAGTTTACAGTAGAGCAACAGGAAGGAAAATAACTGCCATATGGAGTCTCTGACATGCAAAACTGAATATAAGCAATAATAAAGAAAACAACAAATACAAAATAGAGCTTAACGAAACATTTTGTGTACTCGGGTGTATCATTAATGTGCTGGATAAATCCACTACATTTTAACCAAGTAGTTAAACAGTAAAGGAGTAGTGTGCATGCTTAGTTGTGTGCATGGGTATACTTGATGCTTTATGTACTGTATGTATATTTGTTTAACCTTTTCCAACACACACACACAGTTAAATGAATGCAAAGGTGAATAAGTAGGTGTCTTGTTTTATAATAATGAACAATGAAATAATGTGGAGAAAATAGAGAAAATGGTACAATACAGACATCTGCTCCTTTTTCCAGCAGAAGCCTGGCGCACGCCTCGTGGCCTTGCATGCAGGCCCCGTGGAGGGGGGAAACATGGTCCAAGGTGGACAGATTGACACAGGCTCCCTGTAAATAACCGTACGACTAGAATCAGGTCAATGAATGGTGTCTTAGCATTACACTCCTCGAACCCCAAATGTTTGTCTCAGCTGTACAGGGAGGAGTTGAGGGGTTTGCCAGCAACTCAGCACTCAGGTGCAGGAGGAACATGGCTCTCAGCATTTTAAACCAAAATAACAATATTTTTGTAATGCCGAATACAACCACAAGGGGAATTCCAGACCCAGTTTCCACAGTGTCCCTTTAACTTGAGTTAACTCGATGCTGTTACCTGAGCGATGAGGCGCTGCAGAGAAAGGAGACGTCCGTTAAAGGCTGCGTCGTGAATAGGAGACCAATCCGATTCAGCATCTTAGTATAGAAAAGGTTTAGACAACATGAAAGGCATATTGTGCAATATTGAATGTGTGTACGGCATTTTGCCGTGCAGCAATACTACCACCTAAACTGCCAAAACAACTCACCGCCCATGAAAGAGTTAGTGAAAAAACACATTGGTCCAGTTTGACATGCATTGTTTGACAGATCCTCTCTGTGCCCGCCAGCCATTGTGAACAATAGGGTTCCAAAATACTGCTGTGAGCTCTGTTGTATAATTTCCAGTAACTGAGTCTGAACTGTGGACTGTGCTGTGAAAAAAACAAAACACATATGGTGTCAGTCTCTCGTTTGTTTTCAATGTGTTTGTGTCATCAGGTATTAGCTCAGTGATGTAATTTCCCATCAAGCATAGTGTTTGCAAAGCAGGAAGACATCTTGGCAGTTGGTTCAGAACCTGTAGGTGCTCTCTGCAGTTGCATTGGCTGATAGGGAGAGAGGGCATGTTGAACTGGCTTGTAATTTGATACTATTAGGATATTGGGGTGGGGTGGAGGTTGGTAGAACTTGCTGTACAACAATAAAAACTAAATAAGTGCATGTACATCATCATGACATATTTAAAGGCTTTTACACTGTGTAAATTCATTATACATATAGCCTGTGTTATACAACAATACATTTTATTTTAATAAATACTAAAGATAAAATACCACTAGGATATCACTATTTTAAACAGTTTCTTGGCTTCGTTTTGTAATGTGATGTATTTTATTACAATGCCCTGTTGGTTTTGATAAAGCAAGTGCTAACAATGTTTTGAACATTTCCATATTATACAAGCAGTGTTTGTTCCAAACTGAGACAAGAAGGTTATAATTACATAGACAGGCTGACACTTGCATGTTACTGCATGCCCAGAAACGACATTTTCATATTTTACCCTGTTTTTTTTTTCAGTTTTCTCAAATTAACATAACGATTCCCAGTACCACTTTGACCTCTTGTGCTATATCTAGAGGTTGAACGTGTATAAAATGAAATTAGGCTTAATTAGTTATTAAGCCTCAGTGCAGAATGAAAATGAAGCAGTAACGCTAAACCTGAATGTAAACCAATGTCATCAACAAGATAAAGGGGCCAATTAAATAATTCTGAAACAACATAAGATGGTATTTGGTAGTATAACTAGGCTTATATGAAAGTTTGAATTTATTAATGTAGGTCAATTCTGGTTGTTTATATAATTGATTGATTGAACATTAGATATATTTAATTTTCTTTTCATATGTATAGCCTATATGTATATTTGTTTTGAGAGTCTTTTGTAGGCTTGTACTGTAGTAAGGTGTGTGGTGAAGACAACTGTAGACCTGTTGGCGGCCAAGGAAAATAACTTGTAGAGAATATTTCTACCCACTGAACATTTTAAATGTTGGCTAGTAGAATAAAGTTGATTTTGCCAAGCTAAATATTCAAAGTGCTTTAAGACTATTACTCCCAACGCAACACAGCAGCCTTTGTCGGTGTTTATTGTGTGACTGGCGGGATTAAACAGAGGCACATGATGACTCAACCCGTGATTTTTCTCAGTGTTAGGCCATGGACACTGTATTTCTCCCTTTCTTTTACTTTTCTGCAGCCTACTTCGCGTAGAAGTCTGTGATGGCATCCCCACGGCTGGAGACCTTCTGCTGCCCGAACCGAGACGCAGCGACAGAGTTTGTGGTCACCTTCCAGCCCACCCTGTTTGGAGCGTTAAGCGTTGGAAGTGCAAGTTTGAGTTTAATATTTTCTGTATTACAGATTTTGCCTAAACGCAGGGGGTTCAGACGACTTGGACAATATCCTCTCCCAAAGCCTGCGTCCTCGTCACGAATATTATTCATAATCACTTTATGTGATATTCTGGGATGTACAGGTAAAAACAAACATCGTTAGCATTGTTTAGTGTTACAAAGTGTATGCCTAGTGTGGAAAAATGGGCGTGTCGTGTAGTTTTTACATGCTTACTGGTTACTGCTGTTTGTTATCTTCAAGATCGATTCGCAAATGATGCTGCGTAGCGATACTGATGTTTTCATCAGTATGGCTTACGTAGCCATACTGATGTTTTATGATACGTTTTCAACTATTTGTAGCAGTACACTGAGTTTCCCTCTATATGTCAGTTTTGTTGATGTTACGTGTGAATGGACGCGATAGACTGTGTTAAGAAATGTTAGCCTATCGAGGTTATACCACCATCTCTGGTATTTTTAGGCGAATAGTTAATGGATAGGCCTGCTTGGTTGATAAAGATGGCTTTTTCTAGTCGCCAAGTAGGCTGTTATATTACTAAATACATAGTGAACGTAGGCTAGGCTACTGTGTCAAATTATTGCTTACCTAAACATGAATGATACAAATATCTCTCTTGATACTGTCTGTAAGTCTATGTGAAGGCTTACTGAAGCTTAATGTATGAACATTCCCGTGTTTATATATTCAGTTGAAAGCTAATTAAAATACTTAAACTAAACTTAACTGTAACGCCACATACTGTATGATGTTAGTGTCCTACAGTAATGTCATACAGTATGCCATGTAGTATGGCATTACAGTTGCGTACCATAATGCCATCCAGAGAGTATGGCATAATGGTACGGTCATGCTGTAGTTTTTGGAGTGTGCATAACATTTAGAGCAATGTTATGCACACTCTAAATGTATTCATTAGCATTACACTTTACAAGCAAATTATGAAAATTATATACTGTACTTCATGGGTTATTTTCCACTGTGCAATTAAAATCACTCAAAACACTCCAGACTACACAAACCCGTGGATATGGAAATGCACAGCAGTATGCAGCTTCCATCACATGATGTTACTGAACGATCTCACACTTTTCCAGCCTGACGGCACAGATGTTGGGTTCCTTCTTGTCGGAAGTGGAAAGACCCTTATAAAACCTAGCTGGACACCTTTAAGATTTCCATTACACCTATCTGCAATTAAAAGGGCTCCATGCCTGAAGGCAGTAGCACTTAATAATGCACAATGAGCAAGAATGTGTTTTCCTTCTTAAATGAAAGCAGATTTCCTTTTTATTTTTACAAGGAGATGCCCATTTTGTTTACATTTTTTCCCCTCTACACAGTGAGTTCATTGAATAATTGTAGCTTTGAAGCAGTCAGGTGGGTAAAGGGTTATTATGTTTACATGTGTTTATTATTCTTCTCCAGGCATCATTGTAAGGTCCTCCATATGGCTGGGTCTGCCAAACGTCATTGAAGGCATCTCAGTGGCCAACAGCAGTGATGTGTGGCCAGAGGTCTTCTGCGTAGGCAGCGCAGTATGTATAATTCTCCCATGACAATGGATATGATTATGCTCACCCTGCTCAAACTGTTATATAGGCCGTATTAAACTGGTACTATGCATGAGTAAGTGTGTAGTTAGTGTGCCATCACACCCTTTATGAAGCACCTCTATGGACTATGTTGTTCTCTCTATTTCCCCAGATAATGTTTTAACTATTAAGTGATGTCTCCTGGTATCTGATTTGTTTAATTAAGGTCTGTCTAGTGAAACATAGTGCAGCGAGAGCTGACGCTAATTTATGTTTGGGCAGATGTGGATCCAGCTGTTCTTCAGCGCTTCTTTCTGGTGGACCTTCTGCTACGCCGTGGATGTCTTCCTTGTGGTGAAAACCTCTGCGGGAATAAGGTGCCCCCAACCTTGGCCTGTTTGTATTGCAGTAGCACCACTTTCTAACAGAGACAGACACATTTCAGAGCACACCTGTTCATGCTGTGCTGACAACATTAAAAAGTCAGTCATTCTGGTGACAGCTTGTTGATATTTAAACTCGATCAAATGGCAGTTAGCGGGCCGTGAGTAGATATTTCCTGAATTTGACAAAAAAGTATGTTATCTTACAATTGCTGACTATACCTTTAACGTAGGTAATACACACTTCCAGTAGCCACACAGTGTAACTTGCTGTACCTTGCCATTTATCTGATACAGAATGAATGAACAAATGAGTCTGAACTGGATGAATCCTTTCACTGCCCTACATTCCATGGGACAGTCGGTAGAGTGGAGTGACAGGTTATCAGAAAGTAGCTGGTTTGAACCCTGTTGCATCTTGGTGTGGAGGTGTCCCTGAGCAAAACACCTAACTGGACACTGCTCCTGGTGGTTGGATGGCACATTGTATGGCTGACACCGCCATGAGTGAATGTGAGCCAAACACATACAGTCCGTTCAGATGTTGAGTTGGGCTGCTATATAGTCCATTTATGGGAATAAATAACTGTCATTTACCATATTAGAAAATAACAAGTGAAATATCCATCTTAAAGTAACGTCATAATGGAAACTCCTGATCAGTCGCTGTAATGAATTGGTTGAACAGTGGGGGGGAAAAACAGGCTGTCCTTCAGTCTCATGACTTGTTCTCCTTCCCTCAGCACCATCATCCTGTACCACATGATCACATGGGGTCTGGCTGTGTTGCTTTGTATTGAAGGTGTGGCCATGCTCTACTACCCATCCATCTCTGAGTAAGTCACCAGGAAGTTGAACCATACTAAATAATTTACAGTTAGGTCATTTACCAGACATTTGATCAAAAGCGACTTAAACAAGTATAAATACAAGTATTAAAGGAGTAGGTAGGGAATAGGCAGGATGGAGGATGGAGACCAGCTGTGCTCCACAGAAAAAATAAATGTAGCTTCCCTTAAAATTAAATCTATAATATGTGAACAGGTTTTAGAGACAAACTATACAGTAGCGGTCTTCTTGCCCCCGTGAGTGTTCGTCCATGTTTAGCTGTATTCTATTTCTTATTAGACATTGTTGGTCAGATGACCAAATAGTTTATTTGGGTATTACACAAAGAGCCTTAGCTAATGTGTGAATGGTCACATAACAAAATGGCTGATCTCTTTGTGTTCCTTCTCCTGTACAGTTGTGAGAATGGCCTCCAGCACGCTATACCTCACTATGTAACCACATATGCCCCTATGTTGCTGGTACTTGTAGCCAACCCAGTGTTCTTTTCCCGTACAACATCAGCAGGTGAGTTTTTCCTTTGCTGGCGGCTGGCTAAATGATGGTCACATTTTGATGTGGATATAATCACCACACCTTCCGTTTATATTTAGTGACGTCGTTACTAAAAGGACGCCAAGGAATCTACACAGAAAACGAGAGACGCCTGGCTGCTGATATAAAAATACGCTTCTTTAAAATAATGCTGGTGTTCTTCATTTGGTATGTTTCCTAATCCAAGAAGTAATACTGTACGACTAAGAAGTATGTAGGATGTGTAACATTAGGTATACAGTTCTGTGTGTTCCATTTAGCTGTGTGGAGCGATCCCATATAATGTAACATAAACTTTACACGCTGTACAAAAATTTATTTAAAACATTAATTGGACCAATGACATTTCATCCAGTCAAACTGAATTCATTATATTGTTTCATTTCCTGGATAGATACACATTTTACCGGCCATAGTCACGTGTTTTTATAATAATTTCGCATCTGAAATGGTATTGCCGTATAATGAAATATGTCAACCACCAATCACTTTACACAAGTCAATTTGAATGTGTTGTTATCTATTTTGGTTAAAACGTCCCTTCTCTCGGCTGAAAAGCTAATAAGACATTTCCTCTTGGACCAATGTTTCAGCTGGGTGCCCAACATTATAAATGAGAGCCTGCTGTTCTTCCTGGAAGTGCAGCCAGACATCATGGACAGCAGCCTGAGGAATGCCAGGAACACAGCCCTCATCACATGGTTCATCATGGTGGGTATCACCATACACAACATGTACTGTACTCCAACACATGATCGAAGCTTGCAGTCCAAGCTGGAGGTCATCGGCTCGATCAAGCTCTTATGATGACTTTGAGATGCTTAGCAACAATACGTGTGCGAGTGCTCTAAATGCTTGCTTTTCCAGGGTATCCTGAACCCCATGCATGGCTTCCTCAACACCCTGGCTTTTCACGGCTGGACAGGCTTGGACCTGGACTGCAGTCTGCAGCGCCGCAGGGAACTGCCTTGGGACTCCCTGTCTACGTCAGTGCATAACACAGGGGGCTTCAACCCCATCGTGGGCACCACTCTGCTGTACCAGAGCCACGTCCAGGAGGCCAAGAAGAGCACGACGGGCAACGGGAAACAGCAGTCCGAGACCATCAGTGTGCTCTCAGAAGGTAATGGGGCTGCAGGAACGATGTTTGAAAGTAGCAGCTCCCCAGTGTATCAAGGCTGGTGAAGTCCAACTCTTGACACACAACATCCTCTGCGTGGTGTCTGCTGAAGCTGTGGCTGGACTGCCTTCACTTAATATGAAGATTAGTGCATTAAGCAAAGAATGTGAACTGCCCAACAGAGGAAGGGGGGGAATGCATCAAATAGGATATCGTTTCACTCAAATGCATAAATTGTGTTTGGATGAGTACGAGTAGTTTTTGTTGCGAGACATTTTATACCTCAATGTTTAAAGATTAAACGTTAAAACTGGCAGATAGACAATGGAATCGTGTACTGTTTAAAATGTCAATATTGATCCTCTCATTCAAGTACAATTGAGCAAGAGCAAAATATTACACGTGTTTTGGGATGATTTTGTGATGTGCAAAAACCATTGTCTTTTAACATTCAGTCAATGACATAATAAAGTTCAGTTTATAAACCATTTATGTTTCGAGTTTATGAATTAAGCACTTAATGAGCATGTTTACCACAAAAGGCAACTTTATAGTAAAATAAAATACCAGTTTCACCATAGAACAAGCATTTTTTTTGGTTGTGGATAAATGCAATAAATTCCCAAAATAAGTTTGTGTCAAATGTATTGATTCACTACAACCTACAATATTACAAATATGAGAAGCTTTTCAATAAGGTGTCTTATTAATCTACAGGCCTTCAGCCAATAATTTCCACTATTCTGTTTTGCTAGGTTCAGAGTCTAGTACAATTGAAATCCACATTTCCAGTGAGCTACAGGAGGACAGAGATGCTGATGGGGAAACCGTGGAGAACTGAGATACTTACTGTGGCCACCAACTGAGCCTTCTTCTAACCTGCTGTGCTATGTTGGTTTTTCTTGTTACATTATATTTTGGTATACACTGTTATGGCTAGTAAATAGAAAACACTTGCATTGTTTATTTCCTTGTATTCTACTTCAGCTGTCTCCTTTTGGGATGTTATGTGAAGTAACTGCTGGTTTCAATGGCTGGTTGTGTAGCCTTTCAATGCTACATCACATTTCATCTTATTAGCTTGTACACCGGTGTTACAGTACCGTCTTGGGATGTCTTTAGGTTGGGTGAATAGTCCCATGGAGGAATCAAACAATACAAACTTATTAACAATAACACATTAGTAACTTCAAGCTCTCCCTTTTAAAGCTGCCTTAATTGTTTGAAAGTTACAGGCCAACACTTAACAGGCATGCTTAATACCAACTTATGAGCACAACTGAAATGTTTTGTTAATTCATATAATTAAAATGTTTAAGTTCTAGCTGTTCATATTTTTTTTGGCCTTGTACTCAGTTTTATCAAATTAAAATGTAAGCTATTTTTTTAAGTTTTGTTTGCAACAGTACTGTATGTCTTTGAGATAACTTCGTTTTGAGTGATTTTAGCTTGTCTTCAATAGATTCAGTTGATAGATACCTTAAGAATTGCTATCATATCAAGAAAGCTGCATTTAAACAACCATCCTTAATACAAATGCATAGATGCAAATTGCACAAACATGTGTTCTCATATCAAAATAGTGATTTATTTGAGACATTGAGTGACTTCATTGTATTGTTATGTCCACATCTTAGATAAGAGTGGAAGAGAGACAGTAACTGTCACAGCACTTCCACACTGGGCTCATTAGCATGCCAAGATGGCCACCCACCACAGCCCATTTCTCAGTCTGACACAGACAATAATGGCTCTCAGAGAACAAACAAGTCAGACAACATTTAGCCATCCATCAACGTCCAATTATGACGTAAAAAAAAAAAAAGAAAGAAAAGGGAAAAAAAAGACAAATCTGTCCCGCAACTTCTGTCAAAATCTACACATTGCTTCACCCATCTGAAAAAGTGCACTTCACATTGCCCAAAGGGTTTTACTGAAAGCCGAAGAAGCCAGAAAACAAGGCATATCAAATATGTGGCATGTACATTTCTGATGGAAAATCAGAAATTAGACAAAACTAAGGAGAAACAGCATACTGCATGGTATTAAAGCTCAGCCAACTGCACAGGCGTTTGATAAACAGTCATACCTGACCAACATGATCAGCTGCAAGCATGGGACCTCAATCCAACTAGACCCATCAAAGCCTCATTAGCAAATGCCAGAAAAACCATGGTGTGCTCTAGATTTCCAGTAGAGTGGTCAGTGAAAGGTGCCAAAATGTTGAGAGTTTGAGTTTAGAGATGCAATTACCAGTTTCGAGTCTATATTTTGACTGTTACAGATAATGAGGCACTGATCTTGTATACAGTGTCTGTGGAACAGTGATTAATACAGGGGGAAAAACAAAATAATTCCCTTTTCTCCTCCCTGCCACTAACATTGATATACTACACAAGTGGCCATGTTGAACATATTGTGACAAAATAAACTGGTCTGACATGCACATCATTTTGAAAAGGTATTATATTGAAATCTTAGCAAAGAACTACAAGTGTGCAGTGTACTGTATATAAACACATATACACAGTATATACACATCTGTGCATTTATCTAATTTACATAGTTACATTAGTTAAATTTACATCCAGAAAGGGAGAAAAATGACCTCTATAAATGACATCACATTATATAGAAATTATGTTTCTTCAAACCCTGTGAAATTCAAACATGTCATTTTAAAGAGGCCTGTACTTGGCAGATTTTGTTTTGAACATGATGTTTTGAAGCATTCGCACAGAACTACCTTGTACCTCCTTTTTCTGACTTTTAAAAGTCCTTGTGTTGGAAATATAACCAAGAATAACTCTTGAAACAAACTTTTTCCACTGAGGAAAAGTTAAGCAACCTGCCTGCCAATGATGCCAAAGCATAATCAATAATATTACTTTTGCTACTTCGCCCATCGGTTATTGTGGGGCATGAAGTACAGCTCCAAAGGAATTTCAAAGATAAAAAAACTTAATAAATGTTCCAAACGGTCTAATTCACACTTTTTAAGCAAACCCTAATCTGTTTTCACCCCATCTATATAACAGCAGGAACAGAGGTTGGTACGGTTCGCAGGTCTTTTTAAAGCATGGGTGCACCAAAACGGTTCAAATTGGACTGGTCCTGTCTGTGTACTCCATGTGTTTTCCAGTCCAACAGGAGTCTGTATAATGACACACTCACAAACCATGAGGATCATTGAATTTAGTTGGCTTCGTTTTCTCACAGGCTGCTACCAACATGTGGTTTCTGTCTTCCATTTCACACGACACAGCTGCTTTTGAACAATTGTCCACCGATGTCAGAATGGGAAATTCATTTTCAAAATCTGTGACAGGAAGCTATTTCCGGAGATCAAGAACGCATACCTATAGGGTAGAGAGAACAGGATTATTAATACTGGAAGTAACATTCTGAAGGTTACAAAGTTACAATACGATTTTATCAAACACAAGCACTGAGGAATTTAATTATACGCATTACTTAGAACACTCCTTGATCGTGTTATAATGCAGCAGAACACACAAAGCCAAAACAAGTAATGCTGGTTTCAACCACTATGTGATTTCATAGTGTCTGTTTAACCCTCCCACTGTCCTATGATCAAAATGACCCGGTCCACTCGTCAGTACCGGGCGGCAACCACAACACGGACATATGACATTCCGCGGTTGGCTCCCTCTGCTGGTAGTCTGGTAAAATGACTTGGACAGCGGGAATGAATAATAAAATCAATGAATAGGTGGCTTACCGAACCATCTGACGCACTAGCACCAACTTTGTCCCCAGTGCTGTTCCAGCACACTTCAAAAATACCACCAGTTCCCCTGTAGCTATGGACCAAGGATCCAGTCTGAAACCATAGATTAGCATCAGAATTACCACCTCAAGGGTTAACACAATGCTCTGTGTCTGCTGTGTGCAACGACTTGAGTCATAGGACACTTACCATGGTGTTCCAAATGTGGACACACTTATCAAAGGAACCGCTGGCCAGATGTTTGCCATCAGGGCTGAAGGCCACGCTGTAGACAGGCTCTTGATGTTTTGTCAACGTGTGAATACACACACCTCGCCCCACATCCCAGAGTCGCACTGTCGAGTCAAAGGAGGCGCTGTGGGTGTGAAGAAAGTAAGAAATGCATGTCTCTCTCTCCACAGGTACACTATAACACTGAATTTTCTGGTGAGAAACTGTCAAGGTGAAACAGATATACTGTTGAAAGCAAGTGATAATGAATCAGAGACTGGCTTACATTAACACATTTTACATACAGTAGTTATTCCTAAACAAGCTACACATCTAAGGCTGCCCTTGGCAACAATTAAATGTCAAATATACAATCTTATAACAAGGATTGTTGAATTTACTTGAGATTGCAAGATCTCAAGGTCTACAAGATACAAGACAGTTATAGCCATATGTAGGTGGGTCAGGCATACTTTAGTTTGTGGGCCACTAAATTTGTGTTTACTGACTCACTGAACACAGTTTTATAGGAAAGTAAATATCTCTTCCAGAAAAGAAAATAACTAAATAAAAAACAACTTAAAAAAAAAAAAGTACGAATTGTTGTACATATACAGGAAAATGTGCACACATTGCACATGCACATTGCACACACATGCTTACCAGCCATTCTCCACAAACAAGCCCAAAAGAATTGTCTTAGTTTTGAACAAACTTTGTTGGTGGGTAGCACACTGCGTCTGGGCAATGTGTGAATGAGTCCCCACCTGGCGAGCATTATGTTGGAGCTGGGGTTGTTGGTATTGGGACCAGTTGGGCTCCACTTAATGGTGTAGATCTCTTTACTATGAGCCTGGAGGTCATGGACACACGAGTCCTGCTTCATACTCCAGATCTGGACAGGAATTAAACAAATGTGAGAAGCACTTTCCTGCTTGCTGTTGTTCTCATACAATAACCTGTATATATTTTAAGGACACCTTTTGTAAAATTAGAGTCTTTCTAGTTGTGTTTGTCTGAAGAGACCAAAAAGAACTGGAGTAACTGACATCCGTCATTTCATTTAGCCACCATTCCCCTTCCTCTCCTCCTCAAAATCAAGATTTTGCCCCAGGTGTGACATCATTTCTGAATTGCAGAAAAGCTCTGAACCAATTCTCCTACTCAGAAAGTTAATCAAATTAAGGCAATTAACTGAAACAGAATGTTCACCCTGAAGAGAGAGACGTCTTATATTTGAATAATACAGGGCCTTTAGTCTTACCTTTAAGGTCATGTCATCAGAGCAGGAGGCTAGCAGCATCCCTGAAGGATCCCATTTAATGGCATTAACCTCGTTCTGCAAAACACCCATTCAAAGCTGAATGAGACATATTGCACTAATGATGGGTGCGGGAGCTGTTGTTGATTAGCCTGGGAAGTGATTACCGTGTGTCCCTGAAAGGTCTTCAGTGGCCGGTCGCTGCCCAGTCGACAAACATGGATGCACATGTCTGTACTGCAGGAGGCGAATGTAGTATTGTTCTGCCAGTCGACATCTAGGGCTGGAGCTGTGGAAGATTTCAGGTTGTTGCGAATATGAGTCAATTAAGACCTGCAGACCTTTTACCAGATGTTTCTAAACTGTATGAAGTGGAATAAAAAAGATGTCCGATAGATTATCGCCTCACCTGAGTGAAAAGGGAACTGCTGCTTGGCCTCTCCTGTGTGTGCATCCCAAATGATTGTCGTCTACAAACATTAAAATTAATTTCTTTTTTAATTGTCATCAGCTACATACAGTACTCCTTGGCAAACAATATAGAGAACACAATCTACATAAAAGTCTATATCAGGGAGTAAAAAGGAAGCACATTATGTCAAAGACAAGAACATGAACACACTCCGTACCTTATCTACGCCTGCGCTGAGAATAGAGTTCCCCTTCTTGTTCCACTTCAGAGCAAATATGGGGCCTTTATGCTGCCCCAATGTGCTTGCCAAGTTTCCTAATAAATAGCAAGATCGATTCATTTTATAAAAGATCTAAAATTAATCCAGCATTGTTAGCATCAGCATGAAATGGCCATGACTCAGGTAACACCATTTAAAAAATATATTTTGCCACAATAAACAAACACATACCATCTTTTGTCCATATTCTGGCAAATCCATCATAAGACCCTGTTGCTAGGAGCGTGCCATCACTCTGTTGATAAGGAAATATAATTCAAAGTCTTGCTCAAGGATCCTCAATAAGACCATCTTTACAGCTCAGGGCAAGTGTGGGGAAATGCACAAACGTGGACGGACGATTGGCAACCTACATTCCAGTCTAGTGAGGTCACGTCTTTGTTGCTGGGGACGTCCTGGCCTCCTTCTCGAATACAGTGGCGCAAGACCAGCTGGGTGGAGTTTGAGTTGCTGTTCTCGTTGAGGTTCCAGATCCGGGCTGTGGAGTCCCCCGAGCTGAGCACAGAACACACACCCCCCCCCCCAAGGGGGTCAACGCATGTCTGGAACTTGACCTATGCATTTGGCCTTACTAAGCAGTGAACATAAACATGCTCACACCTACAGTGTGTGCTCGGGAGAGAATATGTAGGCTACATATTGCACCGTCCAACAATCATGAATCTTAAAACAAGAGCCAATTTCCATCTTCCATGTTATGATGTAGCAGCTGTTGCTGTAAAATGTTTTATTGTACCTCCTAGGGAAACCTGTTTTGCAGCAACAAGTTAAAACTCCACCATAATTTAACAATATAGTCTATAATGTGACTATGCGTTAGAATAAGACATGCGTGCAACCACACACACACACCTTTGTACAGTATGCATGAAAATACTGACAGAGGGGGGATAGAAGAAGGTCCTTGGCATGACCATAAGCCACAGACAGACTCACCCTGAGGCAAGCAGGTCATTGACAGGGTTCCAGGCACAGATGAAGACTTCAGACTCGTGCCCACGGAGGACTGTGGCCTTGCTGGCTGGTATCTCCACATCTACATCCATCTCCATGGGCTCATTGTGGTTGTCTGGCAAACAAATACAAATTAATAGGTGTGTGCATATGCAGTATATACACACACACACACACACACACACGTGCCGTTGTTAAGAACAAGCAAATTAAAAAGGAAAAATAAATGTTTTGTCTCATCTAGTGTTTTAGACATGTATGTGCAAAGTCAATGTCCCATGTCTTTTTTTGAGCCAATTTATTGCATAACCTATTTAAATCATCCCTGCAGTCTCACACTTACAATCCAAACACTTTTGCCACCTACACCTGTCAGTTTGATGCTCAAGAGCTCTGCTAATGCCAACGCTTGGTTTCCTCTTGTGTAGCTCTTCAACTGACCTATGCCTATCTGGTTTCACTCCCTGCAACTGCTACTGATTCACTGTCAGGGCTTACTACCATGGCTCAGGGCAAGAGGCTACATGGCTTTTACCTTGTTTTCTGTTGTTATTTCTTTGTTTCATTTAATTTGTTCCCTTCATCCTTTGTTTTTCAAATGTTTTTAACTGTAAAGCACGTTGAGTTGCACAGTGTATGAAAGGTGCTATACAAATAATGTTTATTATTATTATTATTATTATTATTATTATTATTATTATTATTATTATTATTATTATTATTAATAATAATAATCAGAACACCAACATGAAATGGACCCATTGTTAATTGTTATAATGATGTAGAGCTCTGCAAAGTGCATTCTGAGTGTTCATATGGTTTTCACATATCACCCACAATGGGATACATGTGAATACTGGTTATGTAGGCTGGTCCTTCAGCTTAACGGAACAAGGTGAACAGTGTGACTGCAGCCGTGTAGGTGGGATGCAACTTACGCATGTGGGTGCCGTTCTCATCCCCGTTAACCGCGGCTTCCCCGTTCTTTGGCGCATTGGCCTGGTTACCGGGGGCGACGGCAGCCACGGTGCAGGCAGCCTGTTGCTGGGCCAACTTGTCCCGGAAGGCCTGCTGCCGCGTCTGCACCACGTCTGGCATCACAGCATCGATGAGGGACAGCGACTCGATCGGTCTGCCGTCGAACACTGTGCCATCCTGTCGGGGGCAGTAGCAGCCGTCACTCATCCAGATCCCCATTTGTTACACCGCAAGCAGGATTCCACGAATTAGCATTGGGATTTGACGCCCCAGGAGAACAGTATCAGCTCTCACCTCGTTGATGCTGATCTCTGCCTCCACATACTGAAGGCCTTTCTGCAGGATCGAGATGAGGGCAGCAGGGGGCACTAGCGTTCCATTGATGTTGGACTGACTGATGTGGCTCTCAATTCCAAAAGTGAAAGCTGAGTGAGAGAAACCTTAAAACCAAATCCATTTTAAATGTATTAACTGCATATGCCACAACAACTTGCCAACGCTGACTATTACAGAGAATAAATAAGTATTGACTGGTATTGGCATTTATTTATTGGTATTATTAATAGACATTACAACTTATTGCAACAATCAACACCAAGCAAAATAGGTTAGATTAAATATCATGTTGACTATACATGAGGATAGAAAGTGATAGTCTAATGCACCAGCCATTCTCAACAGAATGGAAAAATGGCCCAGTTCATATATTGTCTTTCCCTTTCCCTCTCCATGTATACTGTATACCCAAGGCTGCCAGATTACATGTGGGGAACTATGGATACCTTTCAGAAGCAGTACATATAAAACATACCTGATTCCTGGAGATATCTGTAGACCAAGAAGTTAACTTCATCACTAGTTATACTCATCTTAACCCACCTCAATGGGGGAGGTATGGAGGAAGGCCTGGCTCACCCTAAGGAAGTAAGAAGAGTTCATTTTAAAGCTCAATTAAGAAGAATACTTTGCGTGTTCAAATCCTCACATTTCCAGCTGTCATCAGACAGTGCCATTGAGGGCTGGTGTCCTACGTTAACAACCCCTGTGCCACCGCTGCTTTGTTGTTATGTCAAGGTTTCAACTCGACTTATCAATTCAGCCCGTTTTGTGAACATCGCATTTTGCCATGTCTGTTTAGCACAACCAGGGAGGTCACAGATTTTCCTGACCCTAGAATTCCGTCCCAAAAAATAAAAATACCCAACAACAGAGTTTTCCCGATCGATAGTGTTTTAGGTGCACATTGTGTTTTGTTTTTATTTATTTTTTTAAATCTTTTGGGGAATGAATGCCCCCTGCTGGTGAAAAAAAGCCTATTGGATAATTGGGAGTGAACTTTTTTCCCCCACTGTGTGTACAGCTAGCCTGACTACTACTTATTCTTCTCAGCTACAATTTTTTTGGTCGCGTTAGCGTTTGCACAGCCACATCTATGGTGGACCAATCAGCGACCAGCGGGGGTGGGTAATGACGTTGAGGTTAAAACTTTTTTTTTAAAATGCTGATAGAGCTTTTAAGTGATACAGTTATAGCAAAGGCGACTGGCAGTCCAATAGTTTCAAAATTAACCAGAAATCTAAACCCGGTAAGAGGGAGCGACTGCGAACACCCTATTCACAAAGTGAATTTTGGGTCTGGTTACAACAAGCTAGTATATAGCAGCCCAAAACACGAACGGCAGTCAAATTGCTATGGCAACTTGACTTGCCGACTGACCTGAAAACAGTTTGAAAACTATGCGGGCAGGGCTGAGGGAATTTCAGGGAGGGCAGTGAAGCAAGCTGTGGGTGAGCGGATGCTCTGGGGCGTCAATTATGCGCCGAGATTCCAGGTGCGGGAGGGGTTTTTCACATCCATAACCAAGATAGTGTTTCCCTAACGGACACAAAATAAACCTCTGAATGAAAGAGCAAATATTCATTCCCAGGTTTGTTTTCCCCAATAACATTTATTCTTACTCTTGCCTATTTATGTTGGGAACTTTTACTTTTTACATCACAGTCAAAATAAATATACCTGTTGAATACACACCCCAGACATCCTAAATGTCAATCCTGCAAGTAATTTTGTCCTGCCCGTTGCCCATTACTATCACGGGTTGGGTAACATCGCATCTAAAGTAATCTCCAGTACTGAGGACAAGCACTTCAAAAAAGGTATTTCCTCTCACTTATCAGGCAATCTGTGTCCATTTGTCTTTCTCCATTAGTGACCTGGCCAAGCATCTAGATGGTCTGCACTTTTGATAAGGCAGTGAGGATCAGAAACACTGTCCTAATCTAGAAAGCTGGAGTGAAACAGGAAATCGCTTGTTACATTCCACAAGTTAAGACAGCTGCATTCAAATTCTCCAGTACATTTACAGTATTTAGCAGATGGTTTTATCCAAAGCGATTTACAATTACTACATTTGTCAAAAGATGAACAGGTCATCGGCTATTGTTAAGAGAACAACATTCTCTTAGAATAGTGACGGCAAATCACCAACTCTCATTGAAAATGAATGGCAACCGCTCGCTTTGTCTCCCTCATTTGTCGTCCATGTGAAAGCAAGGTTACATGCACGCCTGCCGGCCCGGCTATGTAAACATAGAACAGAGGAGCTTGGATTACAACACACACAGAGGAGTGTGATGTCATTCTCTGCTCAGGACGCAATTACTCCCTTAGCCTAAATCTTCACAACTATCACAGAAAATAGTTGTGTACTGCTATATTAATAATTCAAATATTGCATAGACCACCTTTAATCATATCTGAAATTAAAAGATTACAATAAATTTATGTATTTCTGAAATACATAAACTTAAAAAAAATTTGGGATTACGACAATACAACATATAAACACAATGTTCATAAGAATTAAAGCCATTCCATTCATTTCCTGCCTTACCTAACTTGTAAATGAATAGACTTGGTCTAGACGATCCAGAAATAAAAGGGGGTGTCAGGAATGAAGAATACCAATTGTCTATGCTCCAGTCCAAACACTTTCAGGGCCCACTCAAGTTCCCTTTTGGTAGCATAGCAACAACCAGGGCAAAATAGACAGAGAATAGTGTTGTCCCAATTACCAGTGGGCATACTGCCAGAGGGGTTGAACATGTTACTCAACATGAATTATTCACTCCTTCACCTTGGGATATTCTTGCAGATGGACTCTGGCTTTATTGTACCATAGCAGACATGATATGGGCCTCAACTGCTGAAATGGCTAAAGCCAGAGTGGAAGGTGTTCTGAAAAGGTTCCAATAGAAGAGAGGGATGTCAAATCAAGGCTAGTGTGAAAAGAAATGTGCACACTAATCTTAGCACAAAAAAGGCACAGAAACTTTTGCCTAAAATTCACTCTAAGAAACAATTTAAAATTAACAAATAAATAAAGTCACTAATTACTATTTGGTGAGCAATGCACTCAAAAACAATGGTTGCTCTTCTACGCTCGGCAAGAAAAGCCAAATAACCTCCGGGCAAAGGCAGCATTTCTACCTAGTGTGTCCTCCATAGCCGGCTGCCACGCGCTTCGTTTTGGCTAATTAGATACCACAAGGGACTTGGAGGGGATGTGGGGCGTCAAAGCCATGGCCACTACTGGTACCAACAACTGCAAACAACATTAAGAAGCAGATTGGAGGGCTTGGCGTCCCTATGGGAAAAGGCAGCAGCAATAATCCTAGTATCAGATGGGGCCCATAATGCCACCATCCATTACACCAGTCCCCGGGCACGCAAGCTTCCCCTGACAAAACACTGCTTCTACCAGGGAACCAGACAAAACGCTTAGCTCGGCACTGGCTCAGAGGCTTATCCACTGGGAAGTGGTAAATGGAGGCTGATGACACGACCTGTGAGCTGCAGTGGAGGCAAAATAACCTTTTTCAGCAACTCTACAACCTATGTAAATATCTGAATAGCAGAAGCTAGCGCCACTACTCACTAGATCTGTTCATGAGAAACCAAGTAACTGCCATAGATAGCTATTAAACAGAAACCTGCACTAGTTAATTGCAGGAATATAGGGGGGCATCATTCACAACAATACAGCCTATGTACACTTTCATTTAATCAACAGATTTTATCTCGTGCGCCACTAAACTGAATTTCCCTGGAGCAAGAAATGGGATGTCAGACACAAATGACACCCAGCTGAGACAATGATGAGCCTTCCCGCAACAGCCTTCATGCTCATTATGGCCATCAATTGATTGTCCACTGCACTATAAGAGCAGTTACATAACAGTATAAACGGTTCCCAACGTGCATGATGACCACAGCTGTGGTCGACGTAGGCCAAAAACAAAGCCTGGTTCCTGCCAGACAAACATTACAATGAAACTGTCCTCCTTCAACCTTTAAAACACAGTTGAGTTGTGTCGAAATAAAATGCAATACACTGATCAGGTCATTATAATGTCTGTTGAAATTAGATGATAGCATAGAAATGACTGCCAGATTAAACACAGATAAAAAACATAATGGCAATGCTACAAAATAATATATATCTGCCCAAAATAGCTAGCAAATTGTCATGTGTCAAGTACATTAAAGTAAATATGTCAGAGAAACACATACACTAGGTTATAAGAGGGTGAATCTCCAAAGAGCTTATTTTGCTAGCTTAACTGTCCTAAAAATAGGTTACATCTGCGGTGCTGAGTTTGCGGTGTGAATTTATGGATGCAGTATTTCTCTCTCCGATTTGAAACAAACACCATAAACGACTGAAACAGAACAAAAAATATAAAATTCAAATAAAATAAAAAAGGGAAACAAACGACATTTAATGTTTTAATTTTCATTCACAATGTCTAAAATGGAAATATATAATTTGAAACATTTGGGGCAAAGGAAACCAGACAAACTGCAATCTCTTCTATGGGTTTTGAAAGAA
>JAODUG010017294.1:0-22678 GCA_027564795.1 Aphredoderus sayanus | reverse complement strand
GTATAGCATATGCATAACTAATGTTTATTAAAATATTAATAAAATGTACAAAGGGTATATAACAAAAACAAGCCTTGTGGCATATGAGGAAGGCTATTGTCTATGTTTTACAGTAGGTTTGATATCTATAGGTCAATTGGTCATGGAGCGCAATAGCTTTATATAATGTACTCAATAGACAGTGTATAGCATATGCATAACTAATGTTTATTAAAATATTATTAAAATGTACAAAGGGTATATAACAAAAACCAGCCTTGTGGCATATGAGGGAGGCTATTGTCTGTTTTACAGTTGGTTTGACATCTATAGGTCAATTGGTGAGGGAGCAAAATAGCTTTATATAAACACTCTATATACAGTATACAGCTACGGATGCATAATATTTATTAAATTATTAATAAAATGTACAAAGGGTATATAACAAAAACAAGCATTGTGGCATATGATGGAGCCTATTGTCTATGTTTCACAGTTGGTTTGAAATCCATAGGTCAAATGGTCAGGGAGCATAATAACTTTATATTTATTTGTACATAGTTTTTAATAAATTAGAAACAAGTCTTGTGGCACATGAGGCATATGAGTCTCTATATTTCAGAATTGGATTGATGTCATTCACTCAAATGGTTTAAGTGCATAATAGATTTGCAATTCAAGACACACATTGCTTCAGCCGAAACAGACCTCTGCCGATACTGTTAACGTAACAGCAGTCCCAACATTCTGCCGCAATCGGGCCGACTGTGATAATATATAGAGTACGTTATTAGAGTTCTATGGACTGTGTTTGCTATCTACAGTACTGTAACGTAACTTAGTAGTAAAGTAGCGCTGATTTTACTTTTCTCCAAGGTGCAAGTCAAAACAAACAACCACTATAAGAAGATTGTTACAGGACAGAAAATATTTTGACTTGATATTAAGCAACCCTCTATATTACGTAGTACTTTACGTTAATCACAGTATAGGAATACCAAAACGTATAGGCATACTGTTATGTAAATTCGTGCTAGTATACTTACATTTAGATGATTGCGTAAAATTGTGTCAGCCGAAAGCACATAGAACAATCACTGCTATCAGCTTTATCTGTTCTACTCCCGATGCGTACAGCCCTTAAGTACCAGACTTACATATCAGTTTTGGGGATTGCCGTGAATCACGTGATTCTCGCAAAATCAAGCCTGCAGGAAGCAAGGCTTCTGAGTAACACACGGGTGCGTTCAGTGGATTGGACGGTTTGAACGTTCAATTATTATTTTTATTTGTTTACTGAATAACACGTTTGATACGTTTAATGGACGTGGCGAGTTACTGAAGTACGCTTAGCGGCATATTTGGAACCTGTAGGGTGTTTAATAATAGCCTATATTCTGAGTATTTGTCATTAGTAGCTGTACCAAATGTCACTTTCATTGCGATCTTATTTCACCTTAAATGTATGCCGTCTGATTCTGGCATGAATTATAAAACTGGAATATGTTCACAAAACATTTGTATAGACTGTATAGGCTACTGTATTCTTCGTTTGGTTTAGTGCACCGACTGAGATGGTTTATCATATTGTGCACCAATACAGCTAAAACACAGCAATACAGAAGCTAAACACAAAGTATCGCTCAACTCGTCCTTTTTTTTATAACCTGGCGGTGGACTAAACGTCCACGAACGTTCGCGTTTATTGAACATGTAGTTAACGTTTCACCATCCTGAACGCAGGGTGTGTCAAGCTCTATCGTGATCACGTGATTTTCAGGGATCGACTCAAGCATCAGGACAGTCCCTCCTCCCCATCCTTTTTGATTTGGTCTACGTGATTATACGGGAACGATGTCTCCGTTTTTTGTTATTTTCAAATGTGGTACACCCCTGGCTTTCTTCCAAATATAATAGTTTGGAATTGCATATGCCATATTGAGTATTGAACCCAAGATATTTGAAAATTGACCACAAAAACCTAATTTATATTTTATTTTACATTATGTAAAAAAGAACAAAGAAAAGTCAACATTTATTCATATCCCTGCATGCAACAGTGTATTGACTGAGAGAAAGTAATGCAGGCCTAATATCAATCCAGTTTATATAATGATAATCAGATTGATCTGAAAATGAAATCTAAACTTTCAGTAAAGCAACACTGTTCCCTGTTGTTTTGTTTCTGATATGAACCTACAATAAAGTTGCATTGAATTATTCAGTGAAAATGACATCCATAAAATTATTTTCTTTTTATCAAAAACATATGTCACAATAACATTGTATACAAAAGGGATCATTCTGCATATAAAGTCTCCAGATCCTTCAGGGTAATCTTTAGCTCACCACATTGGACTAACTAGACGAACCACTGTAAAAGCTTGACACTGGTAAATGAACTTAGTTAATATAGACTTGGAAACATGTTTAAGATGTAATTACAGCCTATTTATATTTATAGTAAATGATACTTAAAAAAAAAATAGATAATGTAACAATACTAAATCACATTGTTTTATAAACTGCATATGTTTTATAGAGCCAGACAATAATTTCAACAAATTCAACTGCAAAATATTAATTAATATAAACACAATTCGCAGTAGATGTAACGGACAAAAAGCTAACACAAAATCTATAAACATTAACAGCATTTAGATATGACATTCAATTCCTGATTTTCACTCACAGGTAGAAAAAAATAAAGATAAAAATAGACCCTACTGTAACATATTCTCAGTGTCAGAAATGAGCGTAGAAATAGTTAAGAGGGAGAAGAGTCCTGGCCCATCTGTTTATTCTGAATACGGAAAGCTCATCTTAAAAACAGAGAGGAAAAAAAAAAACATTAGTTTCTAGATAAAGTTTTCTAACAACAAGGTATGAAGTAGTACTACTGTAGTCTAGGAATTGAGGAATTGTCTTATTTATCCCCATGATTCCAACATCAGGAGAATTGCATAGAGTGAATGAAGACTTACGGTCTCGTTGTCAAATGAGAGGTGTGTGTTGAGAAGTTCAAATTCTCTCATGGATGGTTCAGGAGACTGGCAGGCTGATAGTGTGGTGCTGACATTTGATCTAAAATGTGGCAGAGCAGGCTAGCTCTTAGAGTCCTGGATTTAATCTCCAACATACCCGGTCTACAAGATTAAGCATCTTTATGTATGCTTAATCCCTACCCATTCCTTGGTTGTACAATTATGAAACTGGCACTGACAAATACTAGTCAATGGATTTTGAAGTCATTATCTGTTCTTTAGTGCGTCTTATGACATGCAGCCATTGGTATTCATAGAGGTGGATAGCATTGGTAGGGATGTAGGTATAATGCATCTTGAATCCATTTGACAATCTAGCTTCTTTATAATTGTCAGAACATATAGATTTTAGACAGGCATTTATTAACTTATTATTTTGTATTATGCCTTGACACTAAAATAAATGTGAAAAAATATCTACAAACATGTACCTGCAATGTACTTACCGTAGTTCTGAAATGGGGATTAGCTGTGATGATAAGTATGGTTTAACTGAAAGAAAGAAATACAGTATACACACATATTAGCACTGCACTACCTATGACATAATTGGTACTATATAGACTATATATGATGAAATTGTTTTTTGGATGTCACACCCAGACAGCGGTTAACAAAAGCTATTAAAACTGCATATCGAAAGGCTTTCATGAATTGCAGAATAATGATTATATAACCTAAATAAAACAGAAGTTCCTCTTGCCTTCTCTCTGGTGGCTGTTGTAATGTCGGCTGAAGGCTTCATCCTTAGGGATGTCAGGGTAGAGGAACTTCAGAGGATTCTCCGGGACCACACCGTCTGAGATCACTTTGTAGTCCCGTATGATGTCGGCGAATGGCAGAGCACTCAGGCGGCTTTTGGTGTATGGCTCCACAGAGTTGAACTTTGGCTCACCTATGTTTAGGATATTCAACGTATCATCAAGACACAAAGCAAGATTTGCTTCTGGAATTACCCTTGTGTTCAAAACAACATTGTTGTTTTTATTTGAAATGCAGAGTGAAAACACATCCCTCACATCAGTTCTGAGTGGCTGGCACTCCTCTTTGCTCCACCCCTCTAGGACACTCATAAGCTAACACCTGTGTATGTTTCAAATTGTAAACGTGAGGTGGGGAGGAAATGTATGGTTATGGGGAACTTTAATGCTATCGATGAGTGTACCTTTAAATTATCTGGATCAATGATATCAATATGATTTCAATAATTTTAAGAGTATGTAAGATGCTGAGACTGCAGATGTTTCAATGTAGGACAAGGACATGGGCAGAACATTTGTAAATCACGTACAAGCGTAACAACTGCAGAAGTGTTCGCCCACACCTGAAACTCACCATTCTCTCCATGTTCAACCCAGGTGAACGTGATTCCTCCCAGGTGACTCTCACTGAAGCGTAACAGGAAGGTTCCAGGTTCTCTGTCCTTCAGCAAGGCACGCTCCATCTCCTTACTAACAAACCCCATAATGTAGCTGCACACATGGCAGACAAATGAACAGAATTAACTTCACTACTCACCATGAGCATGAATGATGTGGGTGAGGTGATTGGCTACCTAGTACCTACTTGTCATTCCAGACGGGTAACAAGTGCTTCTTGATAAGTTCTAGTATCGAATCCAGCCATGCCCAGAAAGTGAATGGCTTTCCTGGAATATTCTCCTGAAGAAAAAAAAGAAAAAGTTCAAATGAGAGATAAGTGAACTAGATGATTTTCAACAGGGTCATGTCCAACCATGCAGAAACAGGTAGAATAGAATAGGCAAAAGGTCTTTACTTGGAAAACACTCTGAATTGGTTAATGTGCCAAATATTTCTATCAAGCACTGAGGGGGAACTTTTGGGTTTTGGGTCAGATATGATTATGTTTTTGTTTTGTCACATACGATTTAGTATAGCTAACGCATGCATGTTGTGTGCTCATGTTATGTGGAATGTACAGTGTATGTCTATGTGAACACATATATTAACAAATATACAAATACTCTTTCATGCCTAGCCGTTTTAAATGCTAACCCAATTTGTAAACCCATACGCATACTAAAATAGCTAATTTAGCGAATATGGAAAGCTTTAGAGCTGGCCAATGTTGCCACGGAAAGGGAAGTTTGGGGTTCCTTGCTGGAGCTGCTGCCCCCGCGACCCGACCTCGGGTAAGCGGTTGAGGATGGATGGATGGATGGAAAGTTTTAAACTTTCAATCTAGGCTGTTATAACTAAAGAATATTTTAATTTTATATGATTCTGACTGTTGTAGTGGACTGTATAAAACCATCCATCTACAACGGAGTAAACCTTTTACTCAGAAATTATCAGTTGCTAACGTTATAAGATACTGTAATTACTTAAGATTTGACACGGTGGTTACCTGCATGGTGAGGAAAACATTGTAGTCGATATCAAACAATGACAAGTAGCACCAAAACATACACTACAGTTACATCTTGAGCCTCTAAGTGGTGGTGTCTTTCACTTTATATGATGTCCTTTAATATGAATATGCTTACCTTGGCGAACTTGGACCAGGATACTTGACAGTCACAGTGGTTGACTTGCTGACCTACAGGTAGTTATATACTATATAAGTATACTTATGCCTTTTAGACATAATAAAGGCATAAGTATACTTTTCGCAGGTGAGCATGATGTAAATACTGTCTGCATTTCTTCACAATGTCTCCTCATGGACATGTGCGCATTGCCTGCTAGTGTGGGACAGGCGGTAGCAATTTCCATGGAAAACAGTTTGTGCACATAGGAGATGTAGTTTTAGATCACCTATTCAAAAGCACGCCATATTCTTTTTCATACAGAAATAGCTTACATGCCCACAAGGAGCTGAGACACATCTGCGGAATACAGCCCAAGCATTGGATTAGCTACAGTAGTATACCTGGGGCTTTGTTATCATATATGGGAATTTAAATAATACCCCATAACATTTTGCTGAGATTGTTTCCCACAGTTCATAGATAAGATGAGTCAGGGCATCTGAGAAAACAATTCAATAACACTATCTTTCAATCTAGTCTAGATTAAATGATTAATTATTAATAATAATAATAATAATAATAATAATAATAATAATAATAATAAAAATAAATATAGCGCCTTTAACAAACCCAAGGACGCTTAACAAACAAAACTGGAGGGGGGGGATTAAAGCCCATTGGCCTTATTACGATGATAAACCGGGCTAACCTAGAAGTTTCTCTCCCAGCATGCTGATCTGCTCCCTGTTCAGCCCCTGTCCAGCAAAGGTGGTAAACTGCCAACTAAGGACCTCAGATAGCTGATTCCAGGTTGCCCGGGGGGGGTTTCCAAAGAATGGCAGGTTCTAGCGGAAAGATGGGTATAGAGATAAAGTATAGATCAAATGTTTTCACTACAAAATTCTGCTTTAGTTGTAGTAAATAATTTAACCACGTCAAGCCAACTTCATGTTGATTTGATTTGTCAAACACAAAGCCAGTAGAGGTTATAAATTATAATACAATTCTTGGATTTAGACTAATTCCAAGACTCACCCGGGGATCATCGGTCAGCAGGTTGTACCACATAACAGAGGCCCAGCCTGCAGGCAGCTGGCTGACATTGGAGATAACCACCAGAGGAAGAGAACATGTCTGGAGATAGCATGAAAAAGCAATGTTTAGTAACCGGAAAACACCGGTTAGGCCAGTTATTATTAGAATAACATACAGTAAGCATAATATAATGGTATACTACCATAAACACTGTTGACAAATGTATACACAGTGAAGATAATAAAACTAGATTTGAAATAATAATCACCTCCAGGTCAATCGTAAGACCCTGCATGTTGAAATGGGCCTCAAAGTTCAGCGAGTGAAGTTCCTCGGTCACAGAGAGAAGACCCTGTAGCAGAAAATATAATAAAATAAATGGGACAGATTGAAAGAAATTAAGAGAAATGTGTTAAATTTAACTCCTTTATTTCAAAACATTCTCTCACCTCATTTCCCTTGGTGCCAGTCACATATTTCTTCTCTTTCAGCTGCTATTAAAAAAAAAGCATGAGATTTAATTTTAAATCTTGAAAGTCGCTCAAGGGGACATTCTTACACTAGATATAGTAGAACACCATCATCTCAGACCAAAACATATTCTTTGTGGGACACACACACTAACATACACATGCAGACAACCGGCTATGACAACAAAAGGTTAGATTACAGAGGGGGTGTGATACAATTCTCTGTACTTGCTAAACTATACTTTCTCTTCATAGGTTCTCTATGAAAATGTAGCCAACCTAGGAGCACTCTCAGGCGGGCATCGAGTCATGGAGGTCTAGGTGTTACCTCCAGGGTCATTAATGTCACTGAGCACCAGGCGTTAAGACTATATATGGAGCGTGCAAGATGCACTCTTGCATCATGTTGCTCTGTACATTACAGTAGCCTACATTAACCCATGGCACATAGATAAACCCCCAGCTGCAGAAGAGCTGACTTGACTTAACAATATGGGCTTGAGATGATGAGATAATTACACCGTGCTTATCCCTCGTGATGTACTAAAAAATCTCGTATTTGGCCACTTCCCCAATTCCACCTCTTGTATTGAGCTCGTGATTATCAAAATGCCTTATATATGGGCTTTGGAATGAGCTCTTATTAAAAATGTGGTATTTTTGCATGTCACATTGCCACATATTGCATTAAGTCCCCTTTCATAAAGTATTGAATAGAACGCCTTTTTAATCATGCTTTTTAATATTTTCAATGCTACTGTAGTTTAATTCCACAAGTGGATTTACACTCAAATGAAAAAAAGACTTGACTAGACACAATTAAAAATGTATATTTAACCTGTAATTCACAGATTTTCGATTTTACAATCCTTTACAATGCCAACATAGAAGCTGATCATGCTGCTATTAATACTTTACACACTTTATCATATTTTCTAATAGTGAGAATTAAGTTTGATCTACAAAAATGGCTACCACTACCTGCCAATCCTAGTCTTATTGGTCAATACCGTTCAAAAGCATCACAACCATTTGTGTTTCCAGGGCAAGACTTAGAAAGCTTCTCTAAACGAAACAGTGTCTGCATTGCGTACAAAAATATTCAATAACATTAGAAACAATAATCAAAAATGTTTAAACTATTTTTTAAACAGTGGCTGAGCAATTGGTAATCTTACCAAGTGTCTAAATTCTACTGAGAGACAGCCGTTAGAGGATTCTTCAATATCCATCACTTTAGTGTTGTTAGTCAGGATGAAAAACTGCCGATTTCTGAGGAAATACATTTAAAAAATTAAACCATCAAGTAAGCAAGCTATTCTGTGGCGTTTCTCTATTAGCCTCAGAAAAACTGAGATGTATAAATAAATTCAGCAACATTACAGTGGTTAAGCATGATAGAAGAACGTTGTGTTTAACATGAGAAATATTACTTTTCGTTGTATTTGTGTATAGAGTGGTTGTCTGTTTGACAGTTTCCTCATTTTCACTCTGTACTTGTTTACAGCACACAGCAAGAGCACAACTTCCTCTTTTGATATTTATACTCACACTCTGCCAGGTGGTAAGTCTCTAGATGCACAGTCAGATACACACAAAGACACAGACAAAACACACACATGTTAACATGCCTAAAACAAATGTTGACAGTATTACAATTCATTTGTAACAAGTGGCATTTAAAGGTGCTGTAGGTATAGGAATTTAGAGCTATACATTTTGTAGAAATGTCAAAAACATCAACTATCAGTGAGGGAAATGCTCTGTGATATGATCTGCTTTGGTTGACACATCCATATAATTCAGTTTAGAGTTTGCCAGCAACCTGAACGTTTTCTGACCAACCATGGCCTGTGGTCTGTCAAAACTATCTCGCCTGTCAATCACATGAATGCATGTGTGGCGATGTCATTTTTATTTACTTTATTTTGTATAAGGAAGTGAACTCCTCCAAAACTTTATTTTTTTTAAATCAAAATTATTGGGTCACATCAATAATTGATTATTTTATTTGTTATCTTATTTGTGGTTCATTTATTTTATGATAAGTGTGAGAGTGACATATTTTTATGATTTGGTACTGCAGGCTCTGCGTATAGTTTGCTCCTTCAGCCGTAGTTCGCTTTGTCATTGCTGGAGGTAAGACATGAGCTTGATATGTTGTGTGAACATTTTGACCAATAAATGTTTGTTGGATTTAGGAGTAGTACATGTATATAAGTGCTCGTAAAAAAATTATTTAAATGTGTAGAAGTCTATGTAATGGTTGTATGTAAGTGAATTTAGGTTTATGCTGTGTCAGTGCCACAACGCTCTAGCGGTCAAATGCTAGTTAATTGGCCAGATAATGTAACAATGGCGTAGCTTTGTTTGTTTGTTGGTGGTTTAGTTCTCCATGTGGGGAATGAAAATTATTATTTGTTTTACAATGCGTAGCTGTCGTACCAGAGTGGACACAAAACTGTTAATGTGTGTTGCAGGTATGTCACTTTTGTATTATAAGACCCGTATATTCAGCTGTGTTTGCTTTGTCATTGCTGGAGTGCGTAGCTGTTGCACCAGAGTTGACACAAAACTGTTAATGTGTGCTGCAGAATAAAACTCCTTAAAACGGACATCACGGCCTAAGACTGTGTTCTTTGGTTTGAAACTGTTACACGTGTACATACATGCGTGTAGCTACAACAGGTTTATCAACCATGCTTTGTAACGGCAGATCAACGAGCTCCAGAGCTACCTACATCATCTTTAAAAAAAGTATGATGTTTATTCACAATGATATTTAAAAGAATCTACCCAATGCACAGTGCAATTTTTATAAAAGACTGAGTATTATGTGGGTTGATGTGTGTTCTCTATTATTTCATGCACATACATATATATACTGTATAGTATAGTATAGTTAGTCCAACTTACTTGTCAAAAGTTGTTTTCACTTTCAGCTGGTAATCAACCTCTGGAAGTTTAACCAGAAGCCTGTGGGAAATAATGGTATAGCTCACTTTACTTCTGAGCGACACTAAACCACTACAGTATATTGAACACCACTACACTGTGTGTCTAATGTCTAATATATATATAGCTAGCTAGAGGCTTGAGCATGTGACTACTAATGTAATGATCATACCTGACTTTTGTGGTGAACTGCACCCCAGTCTTAATGATGAGGGGTCTCTGGGGGTGTGTTGGCATGCATGGCTGTTTCTCCACCACAAAGGAGCTGTGAACAAACGTTTTCACGTCAGCTTGTGCAAAGGAAGCAGTCAAACACACAAACACAAACGTGTTACTTGGCTGAAACAATTTCTCCTCCTGTAATGTGTTGATTCCACTTGAGTTTTTTATTTCCGTTTACTGGCCTCCTCATGAAGCAGGAGATATGATTGTCATTTACCGCTTGGTGAACTACAATAGGATGACATGAGATTCACCTCCTGATGAGGTGGTAGATCAGATATTTGACCCTCTCCTCCATCTGGGGTTTCTGCAGTGGGATGGGGTCACTCTCGTATGTGACCTTTAGGATGAGTTCCCCCAGCTTGTCCAGTTGCCGCTTGACCTGAAACAGACTCTGGGCGATCAGCGTGAACCTAGAGGAGGGAGGGAGGGAGGAGAGAGGGGTGGGAGGAGAGAGGGAAGGGAGGAGAGAGGGAAGGGAGGAGAGAGGGAAGGGGGAGAAGATGCAGGGGTACAGAGAGAAGACAAGACAAGACAGGTGGTTTGTTTGCACACCCAGTTGATCAATGTGTGTTTCCCATGTTGTTTCATATTTGCTTCTGCCAACTACACAATTTCCCATCGTGTCAATCTTTGCGTTACGCCGTGTCATTACCAGTTCTGTAGCTGGTCCAGGCCGGTGAGCAGTGGCCCGCCAATGGAGGTAATCTGCTGCCTGCGTTTCCAGTCCTGCAGCTCAGGGCTGAGCTGAGAGCTCATCAGGTCTTCTATCTCCTTGATCACATCAGAAATCTTACACAGGATCTCCTGGTGAAGACATGAGGGGCATCTGGCTCACATCTTGGGTTTACCTTCAATCTAATGTAAAATGATCCCTGCCTCTCCTCCAGTCATAGCTCATTCTTTAAGGAAATCTATATGATCTTGTCTGCCACTAGATGTCACACTAAGCACCAACCCACACACACCAACACACGCGTGCGCACACACACACACATACACACAAAAACATACAGTACATAGGCGTCCACACACATACGTGCACGTGCACACACACTAACATGCACACTGTAATATCAAATAACACCTTTAGAATTGCCTTGTCAGTTTGATTTTGCCATGGAGAACTGAAAATCGTTGTCCGAGCAATAATTGTCCTGACCAATCAATGTCTTCTAATAGCTTCGGGCGTGGTGTGCCCACGGCTCAATTGCGGTTCCTACAGAGGTTAACGTAGATTCTGCAATAGCATTAGTTTTATCTGAACTGGAGAGTATTTCTTAATTGAAAGAAGAGTGAAGAACGACACTAAAGGCTTTCCTCGATGGAAAATACTTTTTCACTCTTCTCCTCACTGGCTTCGGCAATTTAACACCATCCAGATGGTGCAACAAAACTGATATGGGAGGGTCAGAGAGATGTCTATCAACACAGCAGACACACCCACACAGTTCGAGGGAGGGTTCAGCTACATTAACACAAAACACATGTGTGTAAATAGGCTTTAAATGTCCCATTAAATGTCCCATTTAAATTGTAATCTTGTTTTAGCATTTAAAATAATGCCATATGCTCTTTAACAATGTGTGAAATTGATATAAAATATCTATATATCATAAAATAATCTTAAAACCTGTGCATTTCATTCAAATATACTTTACAAGTGCTTGGGTGGGCATTGCGCCAAATAATTTGTTAAAGGTATAGAACAGTAAGTACTTCTGGTGAAAGATTGTTGATTTTTTTAACTCGAGACAAAAACAAAAACACACAAAAACTCCCTTTAATGCTATAGGGTGATCCCACACATTATAAATGCATTGAAAAGGCTAGGATTTTTTTGTTATGTGCGGTCTGCACCACTTTGTTTTCCTATTTAAGAAGCCATGGCTGTGTAGAAGTACCGGATTCTTTTTTTCAGCATGCACAGAAAATGGTAAGATAGCGGACCACGAGGAGATATTTGGTGAATTTGACAGAAAGTGAATTCGCTTACAATCACTTACTATACCTTTAACTTCTTCAAACATTAAGTTTTTTTCCCTGATATTTAGACTATAGCTAAAATAGCTAGAACATAAAACCCCCAATTTTAGTTTAGGAAATCTGTGCCCCTTGTTCGTGACCGGTACATTTCCCTCGATGTAATCTGTCAAAATAACAGACGTCCGTATGCAATAACACCATCACAGGTGGAATTTACTGCTATTAGCCTACTACTAACAGTACTACTATTAGTTTTACTACAATGCTGCACTAAGCACTATTCATAAACACATATTTGAGTATATTTACTTAACAGTTTGTATGTTTACTGTAATAAAATGTAATTAAAACAAAAATGTCTTAACCCTCCCGCTGTCCTCCGGGTCAAACTGACCGAACAAAATACCTTGTTGCGCCAGCAGAAGGCGCCAACCGCAGCACGGACATATGACGTTCCGTGTTTGGCACCATCTGCTGGTGCAACAATGTAGTGCATTTGAAACTCAAGGACAGTTATAGGGTTAGAGCATTGCAGAGCTATTCAAATGTATATTGCATTAAATAACTGCAATGTAATGCAAGTGTGCACTGTGCAACTGTATCAGACTGGGACTCTATTTAGGCAGATACTCAATATTAGTGTGGGAGCCAAATCGTCTTGTGGAAGCTATTGCTTGCGTTTGTATAATTATATATTATTATATATTGTTATATATTATATTGTTATATATAATTATATTATATAATGACAAGAATGTGTTGCGGTCATGTACTGTATTGTCATATTTATATATGGTAGGTTATGGTAAGGAAGCACTACGTCAGTTATGTAAATTTGGAGCTAGGGTGCATGCTCTGTATTTGTGTTTCAGTACTGCCCCAGTCGGCGTTACCGGGTAAGTTTTCCTCTAACACGATGAGGACACAAGTGAGGAGGTGTTCGCTATGGAGCAATACAGTTTTTTACCGTAGTTGTGTACGCTTACTTGTAAACTATTTTAAACCTGTTTGATATTGCCAGGATTTACGCCAGTGTTTTGAGTGAATGAATACATTTCAAAGCTCATGTGGAGTATAATATTAACAATAAAAAGAAAGGATACGTTTTCTTCACACGGATCATTGAAGGTGTTGTTCTTCACGTGGTATATACACAAGTTATGAATTATTGGACCAAGTGGACACCAAACAACGGAGGTGTCTTTGGCCCTCACAATTAGAGTACTCGGTTCACAATCAGGGGCTATAAATCTTGATCGGGACATCCTTAGGTAATGATGTCACTATTCTGAGATGAGCCAATGACTTCATTTATCTGCTGTAGTGTTTTAATAAAATCAACCCTGTGGCATGCAACATGACACTTGCGTAAAAGGTATTGGTAGTACACAAACCTTGTTACCTTTCTTTTGAAGTCAAGCCTGTTCAGCATTTCTTGTAGTAAAATCACTTCCTGTTTCATCTGCTCAGTGTTCTTCTCAAGTGGATCTGGGTACACACACACGCACACGTTTATCAAATGCATATAATAGTGTTACCTGCTAGCAGCATTTTATGTTCCGAGTTTACATGTGATGAGTTTCTATTAAAGGATAACAATAGGATTTTATATTTTTGTTCTACAAAAATATCAGAACCAATAATATTAGCCTAAAGTACGCTATTATCAATCTGCCATTGTTGTTAAATGTAAAACTAGTAAAACATGTCAAAGAGCTGTACTATTACTTTGGTCAACATAACTTAGTATTACCAGTAACAGGGACATTGTAACTAAAAATACTTTATGAAGAGTAAAAGCCAAAGCATACTACCAAACGCATGGCATCATGGGCGTTCTGCTACAGAAAATATTCTGACTGTAAGTTGCTAGCTTTGTCTTGTATTTCCTTTTTTACATGCAAATAAAATGTACAGATACAGTACGGTAATTGTACAATGCCCTAGGCTTCGAAATGTGTTTCAATGTGTGGAGCGGAGCTTCTGACGGAGTTTGTTTTGATACAGTATGAGCACGAAGTTTGCAAGCATTCTCGAGAATGGCAGACCCTGCCTTATATAAGTAGACTTAATTTTTCATTAAATCTCACCACAAGACTGGAGGGTCTTAAAGCGGAAATCAAAATCATCTTGAATGTCTTCAATGTGCTTTACAGCCTGGTCCAGCATCTGAACAGTTTGTGTTGATGTTTGTGATAAAACAGAACAAAACAATACAAATTTGTCCTGGTAGCTATTGCAACATGAATAAAATATATTTTTGCCAATATTATATATATATATATATTATTATTCATATGTAGTAAACATAACATAGCATACTTGTACGCTGCTGCGGATGATTGTAACTCTATTATCCATATTTCGCTGCCTTTCAAAGGCGACAGAGTCCTGCATTGACTTTTCCAATGGACCCTGTTAAGCAAATCAGTTTTTAAAAACACTTTTTTTTATTGCATTTGTATTACAACATGTATATTACAAAACACAAATTAATTGTGAAACAAAACTGTAAACACATTTTAAGCTATTTCAAAATGTTAAAAATATTGTAGGATTTTATTTAAACTTTTAAAATGTATTGCTGTTTGTGCTAACAAAGCACATCTCTTCTGTCATCGCAATCTTCCATCTCAACCCTTTACTGGGAAATGATCTGGAAAGATTGCTGGTCAATCACAAGATGACAAACCTGTTCCTCTGCGCAGGCATAAGACAGGATCCTGCGCTCATCCATCAGACGCGTGGAGATTATTCTCGCTGCAAGAACTGGGTTGTCCTTGTATTTCCCCTAAAACGCACATGCACCCAAACACACACGCACGCACACGCACGCAGGTCAACATTGTGGTTTCTTCCTTGTTCTGCCATGGCAACAACCCAACAAACAAACAAAAACAAAGGACAAAGAACTTCAAGCCATTTTTCTCTGTGTTAACTATACATTTGAGTTCCTAAAGAGGAGGAAGTTCTTGGTTTAAATTGTAGATAGGTGTGTCTTTTTGGCTTTACTATAATAAAAAAGAAAGCCACTTACTGGAAATGCTGTCAAAACAAACAGTCATCAAAGGAATTAAGTGGGTAGAGCTAAAAAAGTAATGAGCTAACATATAAAGTTTTGCCAACCATTGCCTACACTGTTACACTAAGAGAGCCTGTATGGATATACAGTATACCCAATTTAAAGTAAATTATTCTTAATCCTGAATATAGGTTTGCTTACATACCTGCCTTTATTTTAGTGGTCGGTTACATTGTACCACCAATTTGATCAATTTAGATCAACTTTTGTGATTATCAAAAATGACAAGAGGGAAACATTAAGTCGTGTGTAAACATGGTTACGTTTTAGTCTGCATTCATGAGGACGATTTAGCGCCAACACCTACTCTATAGATGGTGACAGAGGCAACACCCATACACTCTTCAAGTAATAATAATGCAGTTCACAACAACATACAGTACAGTATATACAGCCTTATACATGCATATTTCTAACAAAACATCCCCTGCCTTCACTCACACACAGTGTACTAAAGACATATACAGTAGACTTGAAGTATGGAGCCCAGGCAATCTTGAAGCTTGAAACATCAAGTTAGCAGCCAGTCTTAAAGTATCTGTTTATTACAATAGGTCCTGTCCATTGCCATAGTTACTGTAATAAGGTATAAAAATAAAGTATTATTATTAAGTGGGTGCCCCACACTAGTTCTTGTCTCTTTTTCCTCACTTAACCCTATGTAATGGTGATTACTGGATTTTTAACTGATGCTCTGATAAAAGCACATAATACAAATATATCATTCAGTTTCTGCTGGACTCTCACATACCTTGTCTATTGCCAACCAAGTACCCAAATTACAGTGATTTTAGTAATGTTTGTAGTTTTTGATACAAATTCCTTATCTCACATAGATACACCCACATTAGTATACTTACATACACTATATTTACTATTCAATTTTGTTTATATATAGACACCTTAATGGCAAGGTCTGTCAATCTTGAGAATGCTTGCTAAATTAAAACTCAAATCAAAACATAAACACCTCTCCCTTCAATGCCATAGGGTTCTCCCTCAGAAGCTCCACACCACACACATTGGAAACGCACTACAAAGCCTACGGCATTGTTGTTGTGAACAGTAATCGCCTCTTTGTTTATGTTCCTATTTACAGTGGCAGGGCTGTGTAGAAGTACCAGATCAGTTTTTCAGCACGTACAGAGAACTGTAAGCTAGTGAAGTGCATGGAGATATTTGGTGAATTTGACAAAAATTAGCTTACTATACCTTTTAAAAGCTACAGTACAAGCAGAGCTGAATAATGTCCAGGAAAAAACTGCCACATTTACTTACTCTCTACTCCTCCCCTGTGGCCTACAGTAACAGAGGTCTAAAAGCCAACTTCCTCCTTGCAGGAATAACTAAATATTATCTTAAATACATATGGTTTAAGCACTTACACAACAACCAGCAAACAACAACATTATAATCACGCACAGTGAGTGCATATAAAAAAACTCATAAAATACAACCACACAGGAAATAGTGGCGTTAACCACACACAGCACTGTTTTGCAAAGGTATGTCTATTTTTCCAGTTTACTAAGTAACACACTTGCTGTCACACTCAACATAATGCAAGCATTTCCTGTTTGCGTTTTGGATCAACTCCTACATTGTTTCACAGTGCTGACCTGCATTACATTTTTAAGTATTATAAACGTAAAGTGCTGTGTATGAAAAACAGGTCCCTCCAACGCTACCAATGTGATTAAACATAAACATTTTATGTTGAGAACATAATATATAATATTGTGTTTATATTGAGCCATTCATTAGTAATAAGATATAGGCAACTGGGTCAATGAAATAGAACTTTGGAGAAACACAATGTGTAGCTCCATTAATATTGTCTTTGTATGTTTTTATGGCATTGAGTGACATTGGAGACAGAAGAATTGAGAGTGACAAACTACATTCTAGTTCCCTGTCAGCTGTCACATATAAGAGACCAGAGTACTTCTGCATTTTAATATAGCTGTTGCACGCAATAATCATGTCAGCGTTGACCACAGCTCATTGATAAATGTATCCTTCCACCATGAAGGCATACTGTACATCCTCAATTTTATTTCGTTCTTCTCTAACTACAAAAAATCCATTCAATTATCTATTATCAATTGTATATTTTTGCAGGTCTATATTTCTTCTCATTTTACAGTATACTGGAGGAATACAAATGTAAGTAGAGCATGAAAGGAATACATAAATAGTATGTTCCTTGAGTGTAGCAGCAAACAATTAGATGATAGACAGATGGATAGACAGACCGACAGACAGATGATGTCTGTTACCTGTAGCTGCTGGTTAATCATTTTCAGATTGTGTTTTTTGAGGAAGTTGGTCTCCTGTTTCCATTGTCTTTCCACCTGAGACAGCAGGTTGCTGAACATCACTGCAGCCATAGATTCATCATTTGCTGCAGTGTCCCTGAAATAAACAAATCATGTTTAATAAAAGCCCCAGCAAATGTAGTTACACTTCAGACTGTACATGAAAGTGTACATACAGTGTAGCTGTAAGAAAAAGTACAGAAGAGGGTAAGCACAGCACTCCTGAGAGAAAAATGCAATCTTTTTTTCAAACAGAGTATTTTTTATGGCTGCCACATGGGCAAACCCAGACACAAACCCAGGAACAAACCCAGACACAATTAAACGAGTAGGCCTATCCCTGACACAGCTACTTGACAGGAGAGGTATTTTGATGGATGTGCACAACAACCGTCGGGCGTTACACGTAGCTTGAGGAATTCGTTGAAAAATGTAACGACACAAATCTGGCTGTTTACAAGTCTTGTAAATCTGTTAAATACGTAGGCTACGGGTACCTGATAAAATAGTGCACTGCACTAGCGTTGAATCGGAATTATGGATACAGACTTGTGAGTGACAATGCTAACAACCAATAAAAATGGACTTCCTCATTTCCGGAAAGTACTGGCGAGCTTACATGATTATATTGCAGCCTTCACGTGCTTGTCCTAAGATCCTATTTCAGAATTTGGAAGTCGTATTTACGACTTGTCATGCATTCAAGTCCGTAACCGGAAATCCATCACGGACTGTAGCCAATGAACCTGCAGCAAATTACATTCAGCAATCAGGTTCACATAAATCAAACTTTTTTTTTATCAAATAGATTGTTGAAGTATTGTCATACACACATTTTTAACACGCAAAATAAATATCCATGCATGCCTTGCAATCCTCCATGTTTGTAGTAGGCCTACCATTAAAAATCTGAGTTTACCACTAGTTATTATGACTTTGTTTGACTATTCATGTGCTCTGAAGTCAAAAATATCATATTTCCGATAGCACGTGAAGGGTATGTGATCTAGATGGACTTAAGAGGCTGAGGCTAGAGTCCGAGTAACAATTGATCTGACCAATCAGCTTCGTACTGATCGCTACAATCATGAATGAGTTGTGCCAACAGCAAAAGCGATTCGAAACCAATTGCAGTCAATGTACATACAGCAATAGCATTAGTTTTAGGCCTACTATAATTAACTGGAAGAGTATAAAACGGCACAAAAAGCTTTTCTCAATGGAAAATCTGTTTTCACTCTTGTCCCGACTGTCTTCAGCTAGAGTTGATTCAACAACTGGCTGCACACTTTCAATGGACGGCTGTTTATGTGCACATAACTATTGGATGTGTATAACTATGGAAAGCCAAATGGGTCACAATTCACATGGTTTTAAGTGGGTCCCGAGGACCGGAGTTGAGAACCTCTGCACTAGCTTACTATTCTCTGTGCGTGCTGAAAAACTAGTCTAGTGTTTCTACACAGGCTCTGTAAATTTGAACACAAAAAAAGTGATGTAGTCTAGGATAGTGTGTGGTGCACACAGTATCCTAGACTTGGCAATGTGTCTCCAATGTGTGGGGCGCAGCTTTTGAGGGAGCAGCACAGAATGGCTAACACTACCTTTAACCGTTGTGATAAAGTAAGTAGACATTAGCCCCAGCAAGCTGTCAATATCACTACTTAAAATGTATATTCAATTTCAACTAATTCATCACTATATTATAATAACAATGCTTTTAGTTTATTCATTTATTGTGAGTCAGATAAAGCGTATGGCTGTTGAAATTAAAAAAGGGGATGTTCATATCCAGTTATTCTGCTTTTCTCTGTCACTTTAAGAACACTTAGTGACCCCACACAAAACATGGAATTTCCAAATCAGGATAATTTTTATCCAAATAAAAAAAAAATGAACAGCCGACTATAGTAGGTCTTACCAGTCTTGGCACTCAATCCAGGTGGCCAGACCCTGACGAATATCCATCGGGAAATTATCATCGTACAGCAGATCCACCTGTTCTAGCAGTCTGATTTCCAATTGCTGAACCTGTTTCCACTGACTCATGCTTGTTGAGCACAAAGAAAGCAGGATATTCATAAGAGAAATAGTATAGCCTACTTACAGTAGTGATCACTATTGTTTATAAAACATGTCGAATAAAGAAGGAATAGAGGCCTCAAACGTGTAAACAATACAAAACAATTGAATGAAAAAGCGATCTTTAGATTACCTGATGCGATAAGTGCTCTTCCGTCAGTCTCCGTGGTCCGTAAACCATGTGTTCTTGTTCCCTTTCAACTTTCGTTTTTGCTGCTAGTGTGACGACAAAAGCAATCTTTTGTGCGCGTCACGCCCCTGCACTCGTCATTAGTTATTCTTATTACTTTGCTATAGGGTACAATACAGTACCTGATATATGTGTGTGTTTGTGTGTTTTACTTCATGACAAGTGACCCTTTCCTAGCGTAAACTAATTGGAAATGGTGATAGTATGTTGCTAGCAGAATACAATGTATTTTATTAAAAGTTTGCTTTAAACCAAATTGGGGTGACTTTTATTATGATATATAGCAGCATTACGTCACAGTACACGAGTAAAATAGAGTGTCAAACTGATTCATTTTAAATCAAGTGTTGATGTCTGCTGTGTGATGGTGAAATGCTGAACTACTGTAAGATATTTGCCATTTTTACACTGACAATTTAATGACTATTTAGCCGTAGGCATTATATATTATATTACTTTGGGAAGTGTCAGTGTGCAGTTTACTCTACACTAGGCTATACTGTTTTGCTGACCAACGCCACATTACATGTGACCCAGTCATCTGAAAGACATGCATTATAACTGCTGCTGTGAATAGACCACCCAGCACTGTCTCCAATGGATTCTTGTCTAGTAGCCTAATATATAAATGTATACTGTGCATATATACATATATACACATTACGCAGTACAAAGCACTGCTCCTGTAAATGGTGTTACCACTATGTGCGCATGACCCTGAAAGATTTCTGCTATGTAAATGACTGTACAAGACATTGTTATACTAACTATATCCAGTAGGTGGCGGCAGAGAGCATGATTGTTCGCCAGAGGGAATGTTCCACACAGGCACACTGCAGGCTGCAGCTGCATCCTTTACAATCAGTGTTCTTGAAACATGGTGTCATGGCAGGTCTAGTTGGGAGTCATGAAAATAAGGATCTAAGTGTTGCCAATCAGGGGTGTCAACCTGCAAGTCAAATAGACATAGAAGAGTGACAGCACTACCTCCATGAAGGGAGGAAAAACAGCAAAAATACTAATCTGTCTTAACACCCCCCAACCAAAATCAAACACATCCTACACCGAGAAATGTTTGCTAATTAAATTCCCACCTGAGACAAACCATTCGATTTTGTACAATTGTATGATTTATATAACATCCATTTACTATTATACATAGGCCTACCATATGTTACTGTATTTATTTGGTTTATATTGCATGTTTCTGTTCTAACAGTGGGATAGATCTACCCTACCCAGTGCGTATATATGATTACAGTAGATGTGAGGTATAATGAATTACAGTAGTAAAAATGTACTGTATAACTAATAACAGCAGTTTTACTGTATAGTGAAAAAGTTATCCTACTGTTGTAAAAACATTTATTTATTACACCTGTGAATGTAAAAATAGAAAAATAGTTCATGCTTTATGCAAAACAGTCAAAGGGTTTATTCCAACTATTGTACAAAATATAATAAATATATTTTGGGGGGTTGTTTGAGTAATTTAAATAAACTATTTAAATATATTGCAAACTTTAACAGGAATATTAACCTTCATACAATTCCTGACATCCAATTATTTTAAATAGTGTTAAAACAGTAAATCAGCAGACATAATTTATGTTGGCCTACAGTACGTTCCTCTTCACCTAGAAAGACACAGGAAATGGTTAAGTCAACTACAGTTTGTCAAAATCTAATAATATAAATAGATGAATGCAAATACCTTGCCCATTTCACCCATCGCAAAAATATATCAGCAGGTATGTCATCTATGATTACCTCCATTCCTCTTCATCTAGAAAGACACAGGAAATGCAACTCAAATAGACATGTGTGACCGCACTACCTCCATGAAGGGGGGAAAAACAGCACAAATTCTCATCTGTCTTAACACCCCTCAACCAAAATCAAACACATCCTACACCGAGAAATGTTTGTTACTCAAATTCCCACCTGAGACAAAACATACGATTTTGTACAATTGTATGATTTATATAACATCCATTTACTATTATACATAGGCCTACCGTATGTTACTGTATTTATTTGGTTTATATTGCATGCTACTGTTCTAACAGTGGGATAGTTCTACCCTACCCAGTGCGTATTTAATGGCTGTTGCTGATTGAGGTAATCACTGAACTGTCTGTGCCATTTGCAAATATTTTCTTTTATGTTATTAAACCACCAAAAAGACAGCTCACTATTTGAGTGTTAAATAATCTAAATGTCCACAACACACAGTGCCAGGCACAAATCGCTAAATATACAAAACACAACCTTAATTACTGTTATCTAATGTTGATAAGGCCTAAAACTGCCATATTTTAAAAGTACACTGTTAAATGTTTATAAAAAGATTAACAATATCTTACTGGCAAAAATTTGCCAGCAAGCTGCTGTATTTCATGCAACAGTAAAAGTACTGTAAAATAGTTAACAGTATGTCTACTGTGGAGTGAATTACAGTAGTTGTACATTTACTGTATATATATATGATTACAGTAGTTGATGTATGTGAGGTATAATGAATTACAGTAGTAAAAATTTACTGTATAACTAATAACAGCAGTTTTACTGTATAGTAAAAAAGTTATCCTACTGTTGTAATAAAATGTATTTATTACATCTGAATGTAAAATTAGAAAAATAGACCATGCTTTATGCAAATAAAAGTTTATTCCAACTATTGTACAAAATATAATGAATATATTTTGGCGGGGTTGTTTGAGTAATTTAAATAAACTATTTAAAGCGCTGAGCGCTGTTACGTTGGAGTTTACCCCGGTGGACGAGAGGGTTGCCTCCTTACGCCTCCGGGTGGTAGGGGGGA
>JAODUG010017284.1:0-10986 GCA_027564795.1 Aphredoderus sayanus | reverse complement strand
CAATAACTGTAATTATGCTTTAAGGATGTAGTTGTGATGCAATGTTTGTTTACTGTATTTTACATGTCTATCGCATTGCTGTTATTAGTATGGTTTGGCTGGAATGACGGATGATAAGCCACACATGCAGTCGTAAAATCCATGGTATATCAAATATATACGTTCCTGAGATAGGTTCGACAGCTGCATCCCTTAAAATGTGGGTCTTTTGGGTCACTCTTCACATAAAAATGCTTTGATGTTTCATGAAATACTAGAGTCTTCTATAGCCGTGGGTTTAAATGGCTTACATCTGCAGGCCGTGGGAGAAGCACTTTGTAATCTGGCTCTGATCTCACTCTCTGAAAAAAAAGAAAAAAGAAAACACACAATGGACAATCCACATTCAATAAACCCGAAAACAAAAACACAAAACCCAAATTTCAGTGAGGGGAGGAGGGGAGAAAGTGGAACTGTTTTGGCAGACACGACTACCTCTGCTTTGGCTTCTTCCTCTGGTGGCACTGGAGCCTGAAAACCACACACACACACACATACGCACACACACACACATACACACACGCACGCACGAGTCAGGATAAAGCTGCAGTTGTGCGGTAGAATAGCACATAATCACATGCTGCCTTCTTTTTGACTTACAATAGTTTCCATAGTCCTTCCTTGAAAATTCAGGAGAGGAGTTGCCACTGGAACTTCCTAAAAGAAAACACAATAGATCAGGCTGGGTGTGAACCGGGCCCGAGTGTCCTATCAACGTTTCCTTTGAATTTATTTAAAGTCACCTTTCTAGCCAAAGCATACCCAGATGCCAGCAAAGTGCAGTTTGGTCTAAGTTATGCTTGGCAGGGTCCAAACTCACCATCGTAGCCTGCCGAGTGGCTGGACATGTTCTTCCTGTCACGGACGACTGGAGACAGGCCTCCTGTTGTTGCAGTCCGCTTGGTACCGGCCGAGGAGCTGGACTTGACCTTTGACACCGAGGTCACTGCATAGCTCCGACTCCCACCTCCTCCGCTGCCGTAGCCATCTCCCTCACCTCCTCCTGAGGAGTCTCCTCCTAGGTAAACCCCAGAGGAGCTCAAGCTACTGGCATTCACACCTACGGATGCTTGGATGGAGGAACAATACATTAGTACACGTTAGCATTAGCTTGTTTGCTTCCATACTGTACCGTGATAAATCCACATGCTGATCAATCAGCTATGCAGAAATATGCTAAGAGAAACATGATGTTGAAAATGTTTCCAGCAATCGAACAATGTAATTTGCGTGTGCATTTACACTAAATATTGCCTGAAGCTAATAGTTAATATTAGAGTGTGTTACTGTAACGTTTCGCATTTTGTTAATTTTTCAGCTGAAATAAAATGTTATATTTCCATTTTATATTTTTGTTATTTTATTTCATTTGAAATAACACATTTCTGAAAAAATATGATTTAATGAAGGTGAGCTAAACAACAATACATTTTCACAGTGTGTGGACTGTAGTTCCACTAATTCAAAGCTCAAGCTTTTAAGAGTTCCTCTCACTTGAAGTAAAATAAGTTCCACTGCTGTTCTGGGTTAAAACATTCTTTTCCAAGGCCAGCCCTCCAGTACCGCTGGACATATTCCGGTGATTTGATCCGCTGGTTCCCTCTAGCAACGAGGAGACACAAAGCAAAACAAGAAAAAGTTGTTAGTCATAGGGGTGTCCCTTCATAAATACTTATTATTAGCAGTTAAAGATGGGGGGGTATTATACTGTACAAAACAAGTTTAGTATAGTTTTGGAACAGATGTTGCTATCGGGATGATAAACAATTTGATTGGTACTCCTTGTCATATTAGCCGGTTTGCTATGATAAACAATGCCAACAAAAAAACAAGTGAGTTTAAAACTGTCCCAGTTTCTGTCATGAATGAGAGCAGTAGAAAATATATTAACTAAAATATTTCCAAACAATTACTGGTGATACAAATGGCACTGATCTGTTTCTTAGATAAAGATACTAAAATACAGCTCCACACTTTAGAGAGGAGAAGACACAGAGAGTAAGTTAAGAAGGACACTCACTTGGGGGTAGCGATGTCAACCTCGTTGTCGTTATAGTTTGTGTCAAAACTATATGGGAAACAAGTATTACAAAACGCAAAACACACAAGATACTGCATTATACAGTACATGTATTACCCTTTTAACTTAAAGCACATACTGTACTAGACATTGTGTCTATTGGATTTAGTTGATACTGTTTACAAAGTCATAACAAAGTCAAAGTAAGAAACCTCTAGAATGCTGTGGCTTCACCATGCCATGTTTTTTCCAAAATATGTATGCTATAGGTCATTCACATTATAAGGGAAATTTCACATAATGCTAAATAACATGATAATTATACTATTATATGATAGTATAATATAATATGTTTAAGAGAGTGATTTAAGCAGGCACATGCACACACACGTGCACACATGCATGCGCGTGCGCGCACACACACACACACACACACACACGTACTGTGTCTGTCACTGTTAAACATGCAATCAGTCGTTCCTGACCTCTCTATCCACCCATGTATCATAGTAATTAGACAAAGTTCAAAAACATGTCATGGCTATAACTGTCATAGTCATTATAGGGGATTTTTGAGGGACATCGAATTTAACTGCAAATTAAGGAGTGAGAGTGAAGTTTTATAAAAAGTGTGAAGACCACACCCAAGGGAAGACAACATGTGGATCATTAAGCATTTCCCATTATATAAAACACATTAATTTCTCTGCACCAGCACTTTTACAACAAACAAAAGCCACAGCCTTTTCAGAAGGCCTTCAAAACTGTTCTAATTTAAAGCAGGGAATTAATAAATTAAATATATAAAAAAGTATTATATTTTATAAATGGAAAATAACACGATTTTGCATTTGTGTGGAGGTGAATCTTACCATCTTCTCCTGAATCCCCTGAGTATCTCAGTGCTGTAATGTCTTCCATCCCATGTTATCTGGTGAGTTGAGGCAAAGTGTTCACAGTGGCCATGTAAAGGTCACTACTGAACTGGGTTAAAGATAAATGGTAGCCTGTTGTCCATCAAGTCATAAACTTGTCAAACACATCACACTTACAAGGTGACTTAAATCAACAAACAATAAACAAAGAAGTGTTCAAAGATTATGTTTGTTCAGCACACACCACATTATTGATTAGATTTCCAGAGGCAGCCCGCAATTTACAGACAAGAAAACATTGTACCTGTCTAAAAGGTAAAATTAGCGCACTGTTCAGATGCCAACCTCATTATTCACATCTATAGCTATTTGAAAGCACATGCCTCAAAAGGGATTGACCCCAAACCATTTCAAAGGAGCAAAGCACAGTCCAATATAAAGAGTGGTCAAGTATTTTTCAACATTTCTATAGACTTGTTCACTTTCTCTTTGAAGGCCATGACGACAAAAGGACAAAAGAGGCTAGTATTGCTGTACAGTTCTGGGAGCACAAAAGACAATCTTTTTTACCACACCCACGTAGTTAAAGCCTTTAAATCATTACCATGTGCTAACGGGTACTAAGCCCTACATTTTTAAAAAGTCGAAGCTTCTTATCTTTTTGCATGAATTTGATAGGTGCTGATAAGTGTTGGATATGTATGTTTTTTGATTAGAATTAACACAAGCAAACAAGAAATATTAAGCATGCATTTTACAAACATATAGCCGAGGATACAAAAAGCGTGCGCCTATTGATATGTGCGCAAACTCAGCACAATTCCATCTGCGGAAACATAAATTAAGCCCTGGGGTAGGCTAATGCACATGTCTGATGGTATCTCACACAATCGAGCTTAAAAGGTGAAAGGTTTTCCATCTAAACTTTCGAGTAGGTCTACAGAAAGCAACATCCAGAATGTAACTAATTTACTCTTTAGTTCGTTAGCGAAATATTCCACCATCATCAGTGGTAAACCCATATACCTTTGGCGAAGTCGATGAAAGAATATATTTCCTGCCGTGGCCCGTGGCGATATGTTAAAATCCTGATGGAGATGAACTGATACCGTCAGTAAGCGATTATGTTTATATGAAGTCTATGCACGGACGTTAGGTAGTGGGATGTGCTTTCCCCGACGTCTTTTTGTTAAACTTTCTCAGGCGAGTCATAACACAGATGTTGGCTTTTGTCCCAACCGCGCCCATGCAGAGCTTGGCAGGCAGGTACAGTCTGCACGAAACACTGAAAAACAGCACCTCAAGGAATTAATTATGTTTTAAGCAGCAGCAAGGTTTAGTGGTCCTAAGGCGATACGGTTGAACTCCTCCCAATGAACAACATACACTGACAAAGTTTTCTTAGCTGTATTTTAAGATGCAATCTGTGTCAACGCTGCTCTCCCTCGACAAGCCCACTCACTCAACCACAATATCAACATGTGTAAAAGAAGAAGACCCCCCACTACTATTTTATTTCCGGACACACACACACACACACACACGCACGCACACACACACACACACACACACACACACACACACACACACACAAACGCACGTTGAACAATAACCATAGATTGTGTCTTGTGCTTTGTCAAACACATTCAAATGGTTACATCTGGTAAGCACATTGTGAGAAGGATTTCATTTTGCTGATCAACTAGTCTACATAACAAAAAACAAAAACAAAAAGCTATGTTCATTATAGAAACAAACACTGAAGTTCCATTCTATCCCACATTCAGAACACAGTGTAGTTTTAAGCTTCTTAACAAAGCTTTAATGCCAAGTATATGCTAGTAGAGATTATTATTGTATTTTCATCCTTTTGATTTTCAATTGATAGCTTAATGGACATGAATTGCATGAAAAAACAATTTGTTGATCAGGCTCATGTAAGGACTGTAGCATAGACCATGGGTTGTGTTTTACAGTCATTGTCCATAATCCTGTATAATTCAAGCCAAATTGGATCCTTTCCATCACTCATGCCTACAAGCGCTAAGAACCCTCACCCACCACACCCTACAGACGTCCAGCCACCCTATGACTCACACAAATGACTCGGATAGCCTCAAATGGAAGAAAACAGATTGTCTCCTAGTTACAGAGAAGGACCTCCATTCACACATGTGAAGGGAAAAGGATTGCTTAACAAACATGTTCCCAGAATTAATAAAATATTGTACATATGGATTTAAACTGATAACTGTTTCAAAATATGGCATATCTGATAGTGAAGTACTCCGTTTATTATGTATTCTCTTTTGTATCCCCTTTGGGAATTGCTTGTGCCTTGTGCTTTGGTAAAAATAGTATAACTTTTACAGCCAAGCACAAAACAGTGTTTATGAAAGCACTGAAACATGAAGATTTGGTCATATTGGCAAAATGGCAGCAGATACTAGCAGCACATAATGATTTACCGAGAAAAATAACATCTTATCTTACTATTATGGTTTGTCAAAATTATCACCAATTCATCTCAAACTAGAAAGTGTGATTCTTATTTCATTATTTTCATGTGTGTGTTATGCTTGCTTCCCTTCACAACACATGAAACCTTGAGGAACTAAGTAATGAGTGCCTTGTTGCTCAATATTCCCGTAGGCATGAATGAAATGTAAGCATTTTGCTAATGTATAGGTTAAAAGGTAAGGGCATGTGTACCATGGTGTGAACTTCATTCATCATTTTACAGGAGTATGTTTTATCAGTCAAATCTTGGCAAGAGTTTGGGTTCTGATGTTTTGAAATGTACATCTGTTGCTAAATAATTGCTCAGTTATCTGAGGGAAAGTAAATTCATTTTCATGTGACAGGGTATTGGCTTGTTGATATTTTTATTTGACTGTTGATGTTTGAAACCCAAATTGTGACTGTATGGGGTAAATCTAATAATGTGAGCACAAGAGATCACAGGGTCATTAGCATACAATAATTTTTTTAAGCATTTCTGAAAACATGTCTTTCAAAAGGGAAATATACCCTATTGTCCTTTTCTTTAAAATGTAGCATTCAAGCAAGGTAACCCCATGTCAAATAAATAAAAATGTGTGTCCTAAAGTGTCCTAAAACAAAGAAGAGCGTAGACCTGTGAAATTAATCTCTATAAAAATTGTAAAATTCCTATTCCCTCAGGCATGTAATATTAAACAGCCAAATTCAAGTCCAGGCAGGAAGTATACCATTTCAACTCACACCTTTCACCTCAAGGGTAGTTCTACAGAAAGGCATAATTAAAATACTGCTGCATCATAACATGAAGGACTTTTAATCCTTTTATGCAGTTCAACTTTGAGAACAAATGAATCATAACATAGCCTGGCAGGCCCAAAAAAACATTTGAATTATAAGTCACTATGCCTATATCTAAACGACTAGCACGTTGAATGAAATCTGACTAGAGTACGGTTAGGACAATAATTTGGACTACTGTAAAAACCACAAATCCCATGGTGCTCTTCGGCAGGAGTGCTTCTTCTGGGCCAATCAATGGTCGTGGAGGTTTCCGTGAAAGACAAATACGGAAATATAACAAACAATATCACAGACAATTTAAAATGTAAATGTCAGTAAATATTTCGTGTATAATTTGAAGGGAGGTATCTGACATAGCAAATTGAGATAACAATTTCAGACAAACAAACATCGATTGTACGTTATGTGATATGCCGCTAGATTAAAGCTCAGTTGTAACCTACTGTTCACCCATGGTTGTATGTAACTCGAGCTCAACTATCGGACTACTTAGTGCTAGCTGTAAGTAACAACTTGATAACGATGAACCGCTCAAGTTAGATTTACCAATGGAGACTCCCACGAAGATAACATTAAAACCAGCCTGTTGCACTCCATGTCATTCTTTGGCGTCAAAACCAACCACATATGAATCCAAAGAGGAAAAGGTACGATTGCGCATAGGTCTGAGTGTTATGCTAGCCTACTGTAATATTGCTACGTGATCGGTAGTTTGGTAAAGACGTTGAAAGTATGCCACTAATTTGATCCATCTTTGTTAGATCCGTTTGTTTCACGTGTTTTTATTGTATTTTTTTAATTTCAGTTTAGTTTACAGTGCTATTCTTTCCTGACATCTTCACAGCCTTACCACTGTCTGAGTGCATCACTAAAGGAGAGGCTGAAGAGATCCAGGCGTTCCTTCACCTCGCCTGTTTCTGTGGCCAAGCGCCTTTGTGTGGATGAAGAGGAGGATGTGAAACATGTGCAGGCAGATACCAAAGAGACTGTTCGTAACCCTCCAAGAGACAGTGTGAATGTTGACATAAACAGCAAAGGAACAAGGTCAGTGACTAAAGGAATTCCTGGAGCCGTTCCTGAACTAACACAACCTCCCTCAGACATGCTACAACTGAGAGACCAGCTCAGAAGTGAAGTCAGAGAGAAGACGGAGACCCTTCGCAGACTGAAGATGGTCAGAATGTACAGAAGCAAGGTATCACCTGCTTTCAAACATTGCTAGCTTGTTCATTTCAATCACATAACCGCCCTGTTGAATAGACGGCAGATCACTTGTCCATTTTTTTCCTTCCCTAGAATGACTTGACACAGCTTCAACACTTAATCGGCAAGTGGCGAAATTGTACCCAAGCTGCACTCTATGAGCTTCAGATAAATCTCCCTATAGATGGAAGGAAGGCCAGCTTATCCCAGCTAATTGATCTTTACAGTCTAGATGACAGTATACTACACTTTGATCGCACACAAGACGATTTCACTACTTAAAGGTACACTCCTTGATGGTATTACAGTGCAGCACCTTCCCATACAACAAACTGAGCTTGCCTCACTGTTTATTATTGTGCTATTGCTATACATTGTACAGTATGTAACTTTAAGGGGAGGAGCAAACGTGCTTTGGGTTTCAAACTAAAATGGCAATTATTTTTCTAACATTGAGTTTCATGGGGAATTCTGGAAACAAGTAAAGGAATGTACCTTTAAGTAATTCTTAAGCATTGTGTTGAGCATTTAATTATACCCCCTTCAGCAGTTTATAAACTATTTGTACATTATTTCTCTCTGCTACTAGTTTTGCTACCATTTCAAACTGTCAGTTTCACCTTTTAAAAAAACTTGTTACATTTTTGAATTGTCCAGTAATATGTCAACTACTGGTTAGAACAGTTGGGAATAAACACTCTAGACCAACACAACAGGTCTGTGTCGTGGTTGTTCAACTTCAGGGAATTTCTTTATCCTTAAGTGGTCAACTGCCTTGAGGCTAGCCAGAGCCTCAGCCTGTGCTCTTATATGGTCTTTGAATTGTGTGGTAGCATTGCTCTCTTCCCACCTCGGCTTAACACATACAAGCTATTGAGTCAACCAAACCTGGTCATAACAGAAGCAGAATTTTCCACTGTACTGTAAGCTATTACTAATGAGATCTGTATTTCTGACAAGAAAGTTTTGATAGAACTTCATTAACATGCACAAAGAGTGAGTGTTGTCATACCAACATTACACTTTCTGTGCTATGTTAGGCTACTTGTTTTGTTTACTGTATGATAATATCAGATATCTAGGTTTTTGAAAGAATGCATAAATTCAACATTGGTGGAGTAAAGAATAGATTTAGCAATTTAGGACATGCAGTATATTATATGACACGTATCACCTTACATTCTTCTAGATGTTAGGGTGTTGATTCCAGTCATTATGTGTGCAGCATTGTAGTATGTCTAGAACTGTGCCAGAACCACATGGGGTGGGTAACGCTATTAACATTTGGCCCTGTTGAATCAGCACTGAGTAAATCGTGCTGTTTCAGTCAGGATTTTTTTTTCATGTGGTAACGTTAAAATGTTGGTATACTAATACTATAGACCTGGTTTTCAGGTTCCCTTAGCAGTATGGAATTTAATTTCAGTCATTTCCAGGTCTGGATAAGTATAGCAAAATATTTGGCTTTACAGACTATGCCCCTATTCTATTTAAAAAAAAAAAAAAATTAAATTCCTTCTTGTAATGTAGGCAACGTAACAAATCTTCATTCACTTCCATTAAATAAAAACAGTCTCAAAATCCCTGAATCTGGCAATGATGGCTTTTGCGTATCTTACGTGCAATACTACGCCATTACGCCTCTTGAACGCTAAACATCACATTTTGTCAGATGACGGTAGAGACGTAACCGGGTCCGTTCCGACCGGTACACGAACCCGGCTCTCTCGCGTAGAGAGCAGACGCTCTGCTAAAACCCAACGGGCCCTAGTATGTGTCGCAGAGCGTGCTATGAGGTGTCGGAGAGTGAGCTTTAACTTACTATGCATCTACCCGCTGGCCACTGTTACGCATGAGTAAAAGAAAATATGCAAGCGGTAAAAGCGCAGCAATAAACTGTTGTCTGAACAAGCTCGAGCAGCAGCAAATATATCGCCGCACCAGGTAGCTGCGGTATACTTTAAAATTTTTTTAACTAAACTGCTAAAGGACGTACCACGTTCAAATCTAGTCTACAATAAATGTACTTGCTTACTTATTGTCAAGAATAAATGTTTTCGGGACGAGACCCCCTCACTTTAAAAAATATTTACTTAAGCACATCAGTCTATCCACTCTCTTTGTTATATTCAGTGTTGCAGTGTCACATCCATTCCACTGGATAATTGAGAAGTCGGAGGCTACACAATATCTTTCTTTGCTGTCACCTCAAAGTGTTAAGCTGTAGGTAAAACCTTCATGTTTTGTTATATGCTTCTACTTTAATGCTAGCTAACGTTAGATTGTTGTTAATGTAATGGATTTAATGTTAACATTAGCGAAAATGTTTGCAAGGTAGTTTCCCTTGTTTTGTTAATTTAACGTTATGGTAGATTGGTCCCCCCCACATTAAAAAAATGTTCCGACGCCCATGCTGCTACCAAAAGTAATACTACAGTAGCATGTCAAAAGTATAATGCTAAATAACAATACAAATATTAAGGGAGGTAATTGTTGCCTATACATTTACTGAGTATCTTTTACAGTACAGTACATACCCTATACAGATAATATATACCACGTCTTTAACGAAATAGTTATTTTTCACAAAGCTAGGAAAAAGATAGCATTACAGCATGCCCAGGCATACATTTTACTGTAGATAGAGTTTCCAACATTTGGAGTTTGTCCTCTGCTACATTAGCTATTATGTTTCACAAAACATGTCCATACTTCTTTCTGTCCATTTCAGACTACGAGAAATAGACATTATGCTACTGGAAATAATGAAAGGCAGTTTCGAAGGCGAACAAATAAACATGCCAGACAGGTAAACTCTTGTGAAGCACATTGATGCTATGGAGTGGGAATTGGAAGAGTACCATGTATCACACACATAACAAAATGTGGACCCAGCAGTAAATACCTTCAACATGACTGTGTAAGAAGGGGGTTACCTTGAATGCACTGTCTGAGAACTCTTTTTAAGCTCTTTCATTGCAATAAACCAAACTGACAATCTTGAGCTCTTCCTGTATATCACAACAAATTACAAATATTTCAGAACTGTCAAATATCAACATGGCACACAGTTCCATGATTGTAGCCTACTTGATATACAGTACAGTAATTACATATTTGGAATTGTTATATTAATTTTAATATAAGAAAACAAATAATATGATATAATGTAATTGATCAGGAGTAAATCATGTTTTTCATCAAAGTAGAACTGATTATTATGTAGAGGTTTGACTAAATTAAAACATTTAGAGGTTTGTGAAACAGAAGTGACAGTGGAAAAGCAAACACTGCAATGGTTGCATATTTGGCAGCAATCTTATTCTGCTCTGGGTTGAGGTTCTTTCTAATTTACGGGTTGGAACCAATATTTCATTTATTATAGTATAACTATGCATGGTCATATGCTGTAAGTTCAAGTCAAGTCAAGTCAATTTTATTTGTATAGCCCTTAATCACACTGCAGTCTCAATGTAACAAACAAACAAACAACACCCCCTGAACCTGCTCCTCTCTCCGGGCAAGGAAAAACTACCATCAAAACCT
>JAODUG010017275.1:0-22682 GCA_027564795.1 Aphredoderus sayanus | reverse complement strand
AATTTAATTTTTTTTACCCCCCCCCCCCCCACCCCTCTTTTCCTGTAGGTATCTATTTATATTATGAGTGTTTTATTCCATTTAGGTCATTTTATGGGAAAGAAAAGTGTAGATCGGTCCGTATTTGAAGATCTTGATATACCCAGTCATGTCAAAGCTCTCATCTTTGTCAACAATTCAGAAGAACTGAGAGATCAACTAATTCAGGCAATGAAGATGGCTGTACTGGCTCAACATAAAAATGACTTGGACATGTTAGTATGTTATTTAATTTATGTAGTTTACCATGTAATTTTACTGCACATCACCTACATTATTTAAAATGTTTTGTTTTTATTTTATTTCAGAGAGCAGGATCCTGCTTGAAGAACAACCCTAACCCTAACCCTACACAATAGACACATTATTGTAACATGATTTATCATTTAAAAAACGATTTACTATTTAAATATAAATGATGTGTTCTGGTTGAATTGGAACAGAACGTTCAGCAGCGTTACTTTTTAAGTATATTTTCTCCTTTAATAGTGTCTAAAGTTGCCTGTATCTAAACTTGATTGTTAATAAATGAGTACTGAAGCTACCTGTCTAAACGTGATTATTGCATACCGGTAACTATGTTCCACTAACATACGGATGAACATACAAGGTTTTGTAGCATCACCTAGTGGTAAGATTATACACAACGTTATATATTTACTTCCGGGTTAAATATTGCCGCATCGAGAGATGGCAGTGATAGTTTGATCAACTTGTTAGACATGCCCCTCATACTGATATGTGGTTACCCATGTAGCGGCAAAACACGAAGGACAAAGGAATTAAAAGACTACTTTGAGCAGAGCACAGTCAGAAAAGTGCACGTTGTAGGAGATGGAGCAATGCCCCTCGATAAGAACACGGTATACGCAGGTACCAGTTTAGCTACATTCACTACTGTACTGTTAGTGTTGTGTTCTGAGCTAATGTCCTCAGTTCACTGTTTAATGTTACAGATTCACAGAACGAAAAAAACGTGAGAGGAGCTCTGAGGGCTGAAGTAGAACGGTATGTTTTTATGTGCTAATTCAGATGAGTAGTAGTACCTATGTGAAATAGCCTTGTTTGCCATGCTGTCTGTCCCTTTTACATAGACATTGTTCTGGGGGACTGTTTCCATTCATTATTGGTCATGGAAATAATGAAATTCCGATTTTTACTCTCTCAAAGTCAGAAAGCCATGTACAGTAATCATGTAATCACATTTTAATGCTGGATCGTTTGTTTGATTAGGAGGTTGAACAAGGATGATGTTGTAATTTTGGATTCATTAAATTACATAAAAGGTAAGTATGTTTTATAGTTGATTGGAATATTTTGTATGGTGACTTGGGAATGTGTTTGCACTTCACCTGCAACCTTTCTTGCTCTACAGGCTACAGATATGAACTTTACTGTCTCATCAAGCATACACAGACACCTCACTGCCTGGTGGGTAGGGGTCAACCTTAAATTGAAATGATATCTTAATGATATTAATAAAACCCAGTGGTAAATTTAAATATTTTTGATTATCAAGGTGTACTGTTTAACCTCGGCTGAACAGAGCTCAGCATGGAACACTAGCAGAGATGTTACTGAGCAGTACAGACAGGAGATGTAAGTAACTGGCAGCGGATGTATGCAGCTCCCTGATGTGACAACTGTTGTTGACATGTTTCTGTAGTATTGAAAAATTGTGTGTGTGTGTAGGGGTGGGGGGAGAACGATGCCAAGGGTTCCCCTGACATTTGGTTGTGTTTATATAGCCTAGATGCTTTAGTCCTTAGATTTGAAGCACCTGACTCCAGAAACCGGTGGGACAGTCCGCTATTCACCATTCAGAAAGAGGATGCACTTCCGTATGAAGACATTGCAGATGCAATATTTAAAAGAAAAGCACCACCACCAAACCAGTCTACACAAAGTGTGAGTAGCCCACAAAATGTACTGTAGATATTTACTTGCTTGCTAGTATGAAGTATTATTTTAAACTGCCTTTTTTGTACAGCAACCATTGTCATCTACAAACTTTTTGTATGAATTGGACAAGATGACGCAAGAGGTGTTGATGGTAAGCTTTCAGTCTTTATTATACTCTCTGCCACTGTTTAATTGTTTTGACAAAAGCCGTTTTGTCAGCATGTAAAGTTGCACAGTAAATCATGAGTTAAAGTCCTAACGGAAAGATGGCATTCAATGATCAATATTTAAATTAAATCATGAACTTATACTTCAATTCATGTCAGATTGTGAAATAATTACATATCTTCAGAGTATACGTCAATATGAACCACAAAAGCAGAGCATGTTAGCTTTGGTTTTCAGTTTTCAGTTTCACGAAAATCATTGGAAGTGTTCTTTGTTTAGTTACATTTTTGTAAGCAGTTAGTTCCAACAAAAGATGGGGAGGGGGTTGTTCATAGGGGCTTTAACTGCAGTAAAATCAATTTTAATACAAATGATTAACATGGGTAATTTTAAATCTGATTATCCAGGCCATTTTCAATGCTCAGAAGACAAGTGTTCCAGGGGATCTCATTACAGTGCCAGGAACTACTGAGAAGATATCCTTTTCTTTCAAACATCTATGGTTGAATAAAGCTTGGAATTAATTTACTTTATTAGCATTTTCACCTCAGTTCTGCAAACAGTCATCCATGGCTACCTGGCAGGACAGAATATATCCATAAACAAACGTAGTATCCTTTTAGAAATACCAAGATGTAGTATGGTTAAAGAAGTGGATATGATGGGAAATGAGTCATGTGTACATCAAAGTCCATAACGTTTAATTAAATTCAATTGAAGGCACAGCAACTGGGCCACCGAAAGGTTGTGCTTGCGCACAGTGTGTTTTTGGACTGAAACCAATTTGGATACATTAGGAGATTTGAGCGAGGGCTTCAGACACTTTCAGATGCAAACACTTTGATATGGATCACTTTGAACATGATGGCACAGGCAGCCTAGTGTGAGTAACGAAGATCATACAGTGCTGAACTTTTGCAGCAGCATTACATTGTAACATTTAAATGATTTTGTCCCAGTGTCAGTTATACTTAATTTAGCCCTTTAATAAGGGCTAAATAAAATTATTAAGTAATTTCAGGTCATCTTTAAGATTATATTTTAAATCACATTTTAGTATTTTTAAGAACCTATTTCTGTAACAACAGAAATTGTCCCACTTTATTGTCTTCTAGTATCCTTAACCGGATGTTTAAACATTGAACTTACTAGGAGCGTCAACATGGCCGAACTACGGAAATTGCGACGACAGTTCATCAGCTACACCAAGATGCATCCCACAGAGAATATTGGACAGATTTCAAACATGTTTGTACAATATTTAAACAAAAGTCTCCATTAAGTGTTTTATAATTGTGTTGATTTTATGTTCTGAAGAATAAATATTGAAGTTGTTGCAAGTTGTTCTTTTTTGGGCCATCTAGGTTAAGATTTGAGAAAGAAAGTTTAGTTTAATTCAGTACACATGGCACATCACTATGGCTAAAGTGCTGATTTGTTTGTGCATGTTGAGTTAAACCAGGAAAGTTTTAAAAGTTGACTTTTCAGTCTCCTTGGCCCTATAGTGAATTTCAGTAAGGAATCGCTAGTCAGTCTAAACTGAATAGAGTAGCCTAGATTAGGAAAGTTAATGTAGCTGTCCCACCTGTAACAACTACATAAAACGTTGTTGGGTAAAAGTCTTTAGACTCTATACTGCCTCCTACTGGTAAACCTGTAATTGGGCACTGATTTTAAATCGGTCTAGAGTATACCATATAGTTGCGCAAGAAACTGCAAAGTTAATTCAATGTGTCTGATTTCAGTTAACTAGTTTATGTTTAAAATATGTTACACATTACTTCTCTAGCTTGACTAACTCTAGAAGAAGTGCTTGATGCTTCAGAATATAAAGCACAAAATGTGTAAATATTGATATTTGACAGCAATAGTGACTACTTTTCATTGGCTGCCTTTCTTGAAACAGTTTTGTTGATGTTGCAGTATTTTTGACGATCATTTCTGTCAACAGAAAAGAAAATTCAATCAACATCTTCAAAACAAAAATAGTGACTTCATAGTGGCACCAAAATATTGTACAGTACCTGTTCATCTTGACTTTGTTTCTACATCCGAGGCCTCCTTCCCAGTGACTGGTGTGTGCACCTCTTGTCATCATGTTTCCACAATTAACACATGGTTTTCCATTGCTGTATGGCTGCAACAGCAATGCAGTTGTTGGAAACTCAAAATGAAAGTCTAATAAAGATACAATCTCTATTTAAAGCAAAAGCACATTAATAAAAAACATGTAATAAAACAAAACTGAAAAATCTGCCATTTACCTCTACAGTATCTCTGTTTACTGACATTTTATTAATCAAAATGTTAATTATTTGGTCAAAAAAACACTATTGCAGATAGATACATGTTGGAAATTAATGTAAACAAGGATCAATGACACCTTGGCAACAGTTAGGATGCTGAACCACAACAGCACAAAAGCTATAAAACATCTAGGAATTAAATTATTGGTAAGTCACTTGTCCGGCTGTTGCCACCAACACCAGTCCCTTAGTTCACCTGCTCTTTGGCGCAGTGACCACAGATCATCCTGGTGGCCCGTTCCATTATGTGGTCCTGATCTTCGTCATGGCAGGTGTCACAGGGGTAGGCACGGCCACAGCAGGGAAATCTGAGGGAATGCCATTTACATTTAGTGGCGAATTCAAGCTGTGTTCTCCTACACAGACACAGTGAATCCTATATATTTCAGGGACGTACCTTAGCCAGCGATGGCTCTGCTTAAAATGCTTGCAGGTTCCTGTTTCTGGCAAAGGTTTCCCCTTTTGCACGGCAGGATCTCTTATGCCCCTCTGAGAGTTCAGAGCCGAATCACTCAGTCCTGTGCAAACATTCACATTGGCAGTTGAAAACAGATTATAAATACCCTGTTCCACATGTACAGTATACAGGCAATAACATTCTGTACAGTATAGAGAATTATGTAGACAGATCTTTATATTTGAGTGATATCAATACAAATAGTGAATATTTAGTATATATCTACAAAGTATTGGTTTGATGAGAATAAAATCGAACCTGTTTTGTTGACACGTGGCTGAATATACTGGAATGTTGCACTATCAGCCTTTATACACAGTTTGCTGTGACAGTGCTCACAATTAAACTCCTTAGTCTGACCGTAGGAAAGGTTCTGAAGAGAAATAACATGTGCTTCTTCAGAAGAAGCTAACTTTAGGTTCATAAAGATTCTATTCAATTATTTAAACTTTTTTTGGGTTGTAAAACTCATTAAAAACGAATACATGTTAACTCCCCCAATCACCTGCAAAATACATTCCTGGGAGCAGCTGAGGCACCCCACGGCAAATTCACAGTCCAGAAGCACAAGGTCGGTAGCAGCTGAGCTATGGAGGTCCAGGTGTCCCAAGACATCACTGTAATGGTGAAGCATGCTGGGCCTGAATGTAGCTTTGATGCTAGCGCTGCACTTCTCACACTGCGCAGTGCAGGGCGCCTTCCCGCTCACACTTAGGTCTGCCGTCACCTTACACCTGTGCACGCACGCACAATAGGACAGATTTCAATATTTCGTGGAATCCCACTATCCCATACGATAATCTGTGATGCTAATCACATTTTACCCCTGATTTTAACATGTACTATATCGTGTTTGTAATATCTTGATTAATATCTTCATTCTTATTCCTTATTGTTTTACCATTGTATTATTTCATTGTGTGTTAGTTCATTATCATGCCTCTGGCTTTATACCTGTTGCACTGCAGGCAAACGGTGATCTTCTTGGCCACTACGGTGGCTGTGTTGTCCCCTAGACTCAGACCCAGCAGTTTCACCTCTGTGCCTCTACGTGGTTCACTAATCTTTATGTTCTCCACCGCATGGCTAGCCTCCATCTGCTCATCACTGTCGCTGCCCCCCTCATCAGCTCCCTTCCCTTCCTCCACTGTCATCTCCTCGTCTGCTTCCCTGGTGTCATCGTTAGTGGCATGGTCAGGCACTTTACACACGGCTGTCTGAAGTTCCTGGTAGGGTATGAATTGTAATCCCGCTCTTTCCAAATCTATGTCTTTCTTCAGCTGTTGCAAAAATGTCAAAACCAAAATTACCCAAGGTGTAAGTAAATTGTATATATCACATCTCTGAAACAGGGTGACTTAAAAACACTGGTTTAACACTGCATGTCCTAGACAATCACTACATGGATTCTCACCTCCCTGGCTCCTTCAGTAAACAGTCTCTCCATGCTACGATCCAGCCAGCGCAGAAAGGGACGGAAGAGAAGTTCTACTTTCCCCATTAGTTCATTGGTTGCATGCTTGGCCTGAAGCCACTCCATCGATGCTTGTTGCACGTGCCTATACAGTCAAATTGATTATATTGTGTAAAAATCCAGAGGTTGAGAAATTAGGTCCCAAAAGTAATAATTCTAATCAGGCAACCCTGGACTACCACTAGCTGTCTAGCAGTAAAAATGCATTTGTTCAATGAATTCTGCAGGATTAGTGCATGGGTGGAAAGAGTACCTGGACATTATTTTAACTTTATTAACCTGACTTTTACACTAAACAAAAACTAAATAAAAATACACAATTTATTAAACACTCAACACAGTTAAATAGACTGCTATTATACCTTCCCATTATTAATGGCAGATCCTGGTCAGCTGGTATGTCTAATGTGAAAATCTGAGAAGAATTATCATTGTTATGAGAATTATCAGCATTATGAAAACAAAACATTTATATGTAGTGAAAGTTTTATATGTGGTATATTTTGAAAAACAGTAGTATACCTCAAGGGGGTATTTCTCCGGGAAGCTCACCATTATATCGATTTGTTTCAGGTCAAAGGGCTGGTAGAGAGAGAGCAAACATGAGTCACCATGTCTTAGTGAACAATTCTCCACAGAGTAAACTGTTTCATTATCACAATGTTAAAACGATAAGATGTGGAGAATGGTTAATGAATTACAAGTTGGCTAACTGCTGATGATGTAGGGCTACAATTATAATAACCTGCCATGCCATTACATTGATAGACTAGTTATAAACTTTAAGATCAATCGTATCAATGATGCTGGTAAATTGGTTCTTGAATATGAAAATGTATAATACCCAGTCAGGATCAGTGGCCTCTACACTGGCTCGGTAAAAAGTAACTTGGCCATCACTTCTTTCTTGAATTATAAGACCATCTTTGGGAAAACGCTTAATCAATTGTTTTATTTCAGTCTCCCGCAACTGCTTGGCAACATCCTCTGTCAATTCACAGAGCTTGACCTCCTGGAGGACGTTGGAAGTTGCTTGTGCTGGCATCCTCTGAAGTCTGTTGTCTGCTTCAGGTATCGGATTTATAGGCATACTAGCCAACGACAACTGCACTGGATGCCAGAAACGACATCTCTCTTCCATAGAGCAGAAACCTGAAAGGAAGTAGCGACAAGGCCGGCGCGCCTTCTCAGTTCTGGCTAAAAGAGGTGCATTAAGGTTCATGGGTGCAGTGTACCCGACATATCTATTTTCCTCAACTGCAGGTGGGCTGATATCGGCCTGGCTGGAACATGTTTCCTTTTGGGACTCCTCACTGTTTTTCTCATTCTGGATAATCTTGGCATCCTCTCTTTGATGTAGAAATCTGCACCTTCTCCCAAAATTGCACCGTCTTCCCTGTGAGAAGAAGCGACATAACGGCGGTGTCTGGGATGATCCAGAAGGTACTGTCTGAACGTGCTCTTCCGCGTCATGTTCAATTCCTTCCATTATAGAATAATACCTGTTACAATACGAATACTAAAGTAACGTAACAATATCTTCTAACAGTACGTTAACGTACGTTACAGTAGTGGTTGTCATATAAATGTAACTTTTTACAGCGTTCGTGGCAAACAAAAATAGACGACTTAATGCAACGTTTTAGTCCTTCAAAATTGTATTTGTCAACTGCGATCGCTCAAAGGCCTTCTGCAAGTTTACAAAACCTATTATTTATAAAACTTAAAGGTATTGAAGTATAAACACAGTTCACCTCTCAGCTGGACTAAAGTCCTTCTGCAATCACGTGATAAACAGTTTATGTTAGAATGAACGCTTTGTTGCCCTCTACAGTTGTGGAGTGTGAACTATTTTACTTGCTGCTGTCATTTGAGTCATGGTAATGCGGTTAAAAACTACTTTTAACTATTTTGTAGTTTTTAGTTTAGGCTAATGTAATGTCATATCAAACTTGACAACAGTATAGCTGTGATTTCATGATACATTACATTGAATCACTGGCATACTAGATTTGGACAGAATAGGTCTACACAGTATAGCTACCCTGAGCATAAATAATTTGTGGCACCCTGTAAATTGATGCTAGACAACCAGAAAACGAAAAACCCAGAGTGATTAAGGTGTTCGTAGTCTAACTTCTGGCTAGAATATTTGGATTATATAAGGATTACACTAGATTTTAAAATATTTTTTGAAGATGTGTTCAGGAGACAACACTTTGCAGCTACTATGGGACAGTGCAAGGTTAAACTACAAAGACTATTTACGGTCTCCTCTATTCCCCATTATTTTGACGGTTTCTTCATACTTTGTTTTTTGTCTGCCTTTCCTAATCTGTGATATTATGGGAGACAGATGGCCGAGGGTCCAAACATTCAAAATTCAGCCTAGGTGTCGACCAACACCTCCAATGCTTCTGCACTGCGCAGGAGTTACCCTGTACAACCACGTGTTCCTTGTTCTTCCAGCTTCAGTGGCTCAGTGGCTGTGGAGGCCACCTGTGGACCTGCCAGCGCAGGCTCCATCTCTACTGGAGCTGATCTGTGGAGTGATAGGGAACCTCCTGCTCTTCGACTTCCAGTACTACATCTGGCACCTCCTGCACCACAGGATCCACTGGTTGTATGTCACTTTCCATGCAATCCATCACAACTACTCCTCTCCTTTTGCTCTAGCGACACAGTGCCTTGGTGGCTGGGAGCTGGTGACAGTTGGCTTCTGGACCACCCTGAACCCTGTGATGCTGAGGTGCCATCTACTAACTACATGGAGCTTCATGATAGTACATGTCTATGTGTCTGTAGAGGAACACTGTGGCTATGATTTTCCATGGTCTACATCCCGGTGGATTCCCTTTGGAATATATGGAGGCCCCAGCAAACATGATGTGCACCACCAGAAGCCCAACACCAACTTTGCACCCCACTTCAGACACTGGGACAAAATATTTGGCACGCATGCAGATTTGACCTTTTTTTCTGTTAAACGTTGAAGGGGTGGGTGTGTGTGTGTGTGTGTGTGTGTGTGCTTGTGTGCGTCATCTTTGTACATTATAGGCTAGTAGCCAAAATATTTTAGTTTCAAAACTCAGCTGAGTAATTGGAAAATTCTGTTTCAGACAATAATACATTTTATAATAATACACAAAGTGTGTTTGCATTTATTATTTATTACATATAGGCCTATGACTGAAATCAATAATATGTATGAGTTTTGTGTTTTGTGTCACATTGGCCAACTTTGCCTGGAATCTCATATTCTCATACATTTACTTATAGGCTACGTGAACCTTTAGCCTATTTTGTCTTATGTTACCTTTTGCTGACATGAATAATGTATCATTGGATCAACTTTCTTAACACCATGTTTGAATATAGTAATAAACTGCATACAGAATCTTACAATAAAAACCCGTTGAACCCTGAGTCTGCATTTTAAAGTTATCCCAACCCGATCCATATAATCTGGACCTGATCATAGATGTCATATTTTATTAGACATTCGCATTTCATAACATTCGCATACAAGCATAAACACTATACACGTGTTGAAATCGTCGCCTACAGAATTTATTAGATTTTTTAAAAACGTTTCTGCCGGGTGACGTGGAAAATGGGAAAAACGCAGTCAGACTAGTGTACTGCAAAAATAGATTCCAACTTAATAGATCATTTACAGTTGTGTTAACGCGGTCATGTGTATGTATATGTTCCATGTATAATGTAATTACGTGTTTTAGTTTTCTTTTGCATCACTTCTTCTGAAATTACGGAGTTAATTATGCTATTTAGACGACATTCGTTAGATTGTGTCGGGAGGTCACTTTTCGCACAACATCGAGTCTCACGGTTTTCAAGTCGGCATGAGCATGAAAGTAGATACTGTAGCCTGTTCTCAGCAGTGGTGTTGAGTTGGCCGCCGAGTCAACTGCAAGACATGATTGAATAAACAGCTGTACAAAACTAATTTCTTATTGCATTGAAGCATAGACCAGACATGGGACAGTGTGGTATCACGTCGTCAAAGACTGTGCTAGTCTTTCTAAATCTTATATTTTGGGTAAGTTGAAACGTTTATTTAGCGATTACTGTATTTAGCTTTAACGTGCGTCACTGAGCATTTACTTAGCCAGCTAGCCAACGTTAGCTATGTCGCAACAACAATCTTCTTTTGTCTGCGCAACATTATTGTAGTACAGTAATGTTAAGTAAATTACAGCAATGATTAGACTTGGGGTTAGTTTGTTTACTGTTAGGCAGTTAAGACGCTTGCTATATTTCTTTTCGCTACTATACTTTCAGATTTTGGTAATCACCTCATTGAGATACTGTAGCCTGCATTGTCACCATCATCGATTTACGGAGTACAGTATCTTATAGTAGATCCATGTCCAGTCATAAGAATTCTGTATTGAAATTAAGGAAAGTTAGCATTTGTGTTAACAGTACGAATTTCTATTAGATGGAATGTTGGAGTAACGTATTATTTGTGTTTGTCAGATATGAGTATTATTATCAATGACAGAACCTGGGATAAAATATTCACAAACTTACACGCCAAACCTTTTACCCTGAACAATAATTTGTCATGCAATTTAAATATTGACTATTTTACATTTTGATGTACAGTATGGGTCACACGAGTGGGCTGGGAATAATCTCTGCTTTCTAATCCCATAGGCAGCAGCCGGTGTTTTGTGTTACATTGGAGCCTATGTGTTTATTACATATGATGACTATGACCACTTCTTTGAAGACATATACACCCTTATTCCTGCTGTGATTATAATAGCAGTAGGAACCCTGCTCTTTATTATTGGCCTCATTGGTTGCTGTGCTACAATAAGAGAGAGCCACTGTGGGCTTGCTTGGGTAAGTATTTGTGATTGATCAAGTCTGATAAGGTTTACTGAATTCACCAATAACATGCAATGATGGTACTACTACTTGTTACACGTTATTACCCAGGCAGTACGTTGTTGTTTGTCTGTTAATTTTTCAAAAAGAAAATGTCATTTAAGATTGTCTAGTAACTAGTTTTAAACACAATCCACAGTTTGTCATTATCCTTCTGCTGGTTTTTATGACCGAAGTGGCGGTGGTGGTTCTTGGATATATTTACAGAGCCAAGGTGAGTAAAAGAGTGAAATCAGATACAACTTAGTATACAGTTACATTGCATGCATTTACTAGACCTTTTATATATCCTGTTTACTTGATCTGAACAACACACAAAACATGATTTACAGATTATTTTAATCAGATATTTTTCCTAATGAAATTACATTTGATTAGGCAAAGATATGGCTAGTGTCTCACGATACTGTTATCACAAACAAATCTGTTATCATGAAACCTATTATTTTTCAATTTGTGCTAGGTTGAAGATGAAGTAAATGATTCCATCAAGGCAGTATATGATGAATACAATGGTACAAACAGTGATGCCCCAAGCCGTGCTATTGACTATGTTCAGAGACAGGTGAGAATACTTTGATATGAAGAGATGACATTTTGATGTAATTCAAAGTTTGTGAAACATCCCATTTTTCGCAGGATATTTTCACAAGTAGTGTATGCATAATTCTAGTGTTATACCCCTACTCTGCAAGAAATTGTCGTTTATGTGGAACTATTTCCATAGAACTTGCAAAAAATGTTGTTTGCATAAGCATGCACGTGTCAGGTTTTGGGCAGTGTGCTTGTGGGTCCCCAGCTTTAAATTGTAATCATATAAAAAAAAAAGGATCAGAGGAAAGTATCTTACATTGATTTCATTTCTACAGCTGCAGTGTTGCGGAATCCACAACTACTCAGATTGGAAGTATACGCGTTGGTTTCAGGAATCCAAGAACAACAGTGCACCCATCAGCTGCTGCAGACCGAACATTGCCGGCTGCACAGGGTCTCTCACTCACCCCGAAGAGCTTTTCCAAGAGGTAAAACCTTCCAAACTAGAAATGGTTCATTCAGCTTTATTTTAAATCTGCTCTGTCCTTCATTAACATTGGCACTAGATGTAAGAAATGCATGTTGCAAATAAACATTATAATAATAATAATAATAATAATAATAATAGTTATTATTAATAATATCAATTGTTTGTCTCCAGGGATGTGAAGTTCTGGTTGTGAAGAAATTACAGGAGATAATGATGTATGTCATCTGGGCTGCACTGACATTTGCAACAATACAGGTATTACGTTATTAATAGAAGCTATTATTATACGTTTAATGCATTAGTTTAGTTTTTATATTTGGAAATGTATACACATGAAACTTAGTTTTAAGCACTTGAAATGAAAGGAGCCAGATTTTCAAGGCCCTGCAGATTTGCTTGCTTCATCTGTATTTGCTAATTTATTGTGTGGCTTGGTCTTCTTGTAGATGCTGGGGATGTTGTGTGCCTGTGTGGTGCTGCGCAGGAAGAGCCAAGACACTCCCTATGAACGCCTTATCACTGGAGGAACGTATGCGTAGGCATAACCAATTAACATGGCCCACACTATTAACTAGTTCTAACTGTCAGTGCCAGGGTATATTTCAGATGAACAGGTTGTGTACCTATTGATGAGGTGCAAACATGGCAACAAGCGAAGTGCGACACGTGCACCATTCAGACACCTGCTATTTGAACTAAATATCAGGGTCAAATTTGTGTTAGTCTGAAGTATACCTTGGTCTTCATTGGCAACATTTGAGATGCCAGTGAGATTTACCATTTATTCTGTTGCTTTGACTAAATGGGTTTTATTTGTACAAGTCTGCTAGAATGATTTTGCGAGACATTCTGTACTGTATAAAACAGGTTAGTTTACACTGTGTATTTCTTTGTAATGTTGTAAATTATAAAAAATAAAAAAAAAATCAGTAGTCTACATACTTAGCCAAAGGCAGTTTTCCACTACAATAAAGTGCAACATTGCATTTGGCTACTATAAGTGTGGCTTTTGTTTTCCAGCACCTTATAATCTTTATGTTGGGCGAGTGGCTGTCTTTTCCTAGATGTGTGTTACTTATAATATGGTTAAATGAATCCCATCTGTGAAGGAGTACTTGGATTTTTATTTGATTTGATCTCTGTGAATGCTAGTGGGCTGCTAGTCCCAAATGGTCGGACAACTGAGTGAGCAGGCTGCAGTATCACAGTGAGGTCAGACTGACATGGCTGATTATGTGCCATCAAATGCCATGGCTGAATAGGTGTGGGAGATTATAATCATCAGCTCACTGAGCTATGTGCTCTGCAGACCAGTGCATAGTGGTAACATTTCATTTTGTATGCAAATGCCAGCCACGTTGTCATTTGCATTCGTTTTCATACCTTGTGGGTGACACATGCAACATATTAAAATGATTAATGCCAGTATGAGTAGACATACCATTTCATCTATATTACTAGAATGTTGCATTTTCTGTTTTAGTGAGAACTACACCTTTACCAGCAGCGTCAAGAAATCACAAATCTTGCATCACTGCTGAATTTTACTTTAAATCCGCTGTGAAAAGAAAGTGAATATTCTACATTCAATATTTCAGTTTCAGAAATTTCAGTTTTCACGTGTTCTTTGCTGTTTTGATTGGTTCGAGCAATTAGATTTTGATTTCCTGGTGTGTGGGAACAGGAGACTCGAATGTAAATAAAATATTTGAAAAATAGTTCTTAACTTTTTATTACTTTAAAAAGCATGTACACATCAAATAGGTTGCTGCACCAGCAATGTTGTATGTTTTTTGTTAAATACTGTATATATCAAACTGCTGCTGTCACTGGAAGAACATCACTTCCTATTGGTGCGGTTTAGGGAGTTCACACAAGGAGTTCTATGTTTTGGCAGGACCTGTTTCATTTCCCTAACTAAATAAAACATGTTTATGATTTTCAAAAAGGCATATTAACGTAACTACTTAATAGAATTTGAGTTGGATTATGAATAGCCATGCACAACTATACACAGAAAACTAAAAAACCTTATGTAGTCTTTATGAAGAATTACAATATACAGGTAATACCTTTGATGCTATCAACAGTAAATTCTCCACCTCATAAAAAATGAACAAATTGCACAATTCTACAAATAAATAAATCACCTCCCAGTATACTATAGGAATGTTACATGTTTATAAACACTTTGAACCTTAAGACTTTGGTCAGTATATTTCATTAGATGAGGAACATGATGCAAGTCGCAGGTTTTCATCAGATCTCATGCTTTGGCAAGGTAAGAACCTGGAACAAGTCCAAAGTGGCCCTCTATTGCAATTGTCCACCACCCATCCTCACCTTGGTCTGTGACTGTCACAATGTCTCCAGTAGTCAAAGATATTTCATCGTCCCCCTAAGGCAGAGGAAAAACACGTATTCATTTCCTTAATATGATGTGCCAGTATTGCATGTAATATTGCAGGGCTGGGTGACGTACAGATATGTTACCTGAGCTACATAATCATAAAGAGCCTTGTAATTCTCATTTTCCTGTTGACAGGTGGACTGTCCATGAAATACTGGAATGGATGCATACACGCTATCTGGTGTTTCATCTGAAGAAAACAGCAGGCATAAGCAAATCTTTGGCCAGAGTGGTAATTTAAATAAATGATTAAGTGGTACTATACTGAAGATTGTGTATTTTGACAAATATATATATTTTATTTTAATATAACTATAGCAAGGACAACAACAACCATATTGAGAAGGGAATACTCATCGTTAATGCCAACATGTGGCTCAATTAATTGTGTTACCGTACCAATAGACTGCTGTGCAGGTTCATTGATGCTTATTTTAGAAATATTTTGACAGCTTCCTTGCAGGAGATTGGACAATCTAGACATTGTGAACAGAACAAAAGTGTAAAAACAGAATAAATAGATCCCACCTTTAAAATCCAAATATATTGTCATCCATTCTGCAAGGGTGAGCTAACCTTTTTTTGACTACTCCTACAAAACCAGCACTGCCATTATTGTCTGCAGCAGTTATTGTTGCATAGTAATTCTGGAATTCAAGTGGGGCTAGAGGGGCAACATTGAAACACATAAAAATAAAATAAAAAAAACACAAATGGTTAGGGCCTTATCTCACACATCTGGTGTTCTTTCCATAGCTACCAAATACCAGTTTAGCAGGGTGGGAGATAATATTTGACATCTGGACATATTCAAATCCAAATACTGAAGATATTTGAAATGATAGGATTCAAGCTTATACCTGGTGGACAGGAGCCTGTGCCTTTCACCTGTATGAAGCAGTTGTTATCAACAGTGATGTCACAGTTTTCCAGACACTTCCTCACATCCTCATAACACTGAAAGAATAAAACAAATCATTGTGTAGAGGGATTAGTTCAAATGTCTTCTGTGGCTGTTAACTATACAATAGGTACATTTAAGCTAATGGTGCAGTTGTGAGGACACACAATTGAACCTACAGTACCTCGTCATCGTTCACACATTGCATTGACAACTGGTTGCAGTGCACCCACAAGCCATTCCTTAGAATTGTAATGCGATCCTCCTCTAGCTGCTGAAACACCTACCAACCCACACACACACACACACACACACACTAAAATGCATGCATGACCAGACCAGCTATGAAAACACAGATAAGAGGAGCTAGGATCACAACACAGAGGGAATGTGGTGTCATACTCTGCTCAAAACGCAGTTACTCCACTACATGTTTACATAGAAAATATGTAATGCTACAAGAGCAAAATACTATAGGAAAATTCTTTAGGCATGTGGTCATGCCTAATTTCCTGCCTTAAACAATACAAAGTATTAAGGACCAGATAGGGGTTAGGTGTGTTTCTCATGGATACATGGGTAAATCAGACATGTAGGCTGTAATCCATGACCATACAAGCTGGGAAGGAGCCACCCTAGACACTAACCTATCCTGTCCTCTTGCTGCTGGCAAACATTACTCATAATCATACATTATAGCCCAATATGGTGGGTCTTCATGTCCAGATTATTGCTTTATAAACAGTTTCCCCATGCATCTACAATGCAAATTAGGTCTGGATTCTAGTAACCTAACCAATACAGCTACTTTTCTCTTCCTTTACCTCGCAAGTCTTCACATGGGTGGATTCCCATTGTTGACGAATCGTGTCAAGTTGTCCAATGTTGGAAATGTACAGTTTCTCTAGATGAAAATATAAGCATTAATTTTCATATTGAAATTAAAATCCATTTTTGATTGCTGGTTCACGGTGCTTATTATGATTAACAAAAGCTAAGCGGTACTCCAAAGCGCTACCATCATATTCAAATCTACTGTTGGCTATTTCACTGAACAGGGAACCTCAGTATCCCAAAATTGGTCAGTGTGCTCGCTATGTATCGCAGTGGGCAATTTTACATCAAGGGGTAGTTTTCTAAAAGTTTTCTTAAAATTTCAACCAGTTACAAATTCTCAGTTTTAAAAGACACAGTTTAAAAATATTAAAACTAAAGTTTGGCAAATATGTCTGTTTTGATTATTTTTACATCTCAGTCAGTTATTTCTTGTTACCCATAAAGTCAGTTCTGTGTGCAAACAAAAAAACTGAACTACAAACCAGAAGTACTGTAACAAAATCACGCTAGTCACACAAGATTAAGGCCTGTTTAAATGTGGAGTCAGCAATCCAGGAGAAAGACTTTTAACGGCTAGGATAGTGTTGTGTGGTCTGCACAACGTTTATGTGTGCCCATTTAGAGATAGGGTTGTATAGTAACACTGGATTCTATTTCAGAATGTGCAGATACTGTAGCATGAGGAGATATTCTCTTGACAAAATTGACAAAAAGTGTATTCGTTTTATAACTGCTTACACCGTTAAATACGATTTTGCCATGGAAATGTACCCTTAAAATGTTTTTTATTCCAAGGTAGTTCAATTTTGCTTTAAGCACACTAAATACTTTAGAATGTGACTGTAGCTGAACCGTAGTGAAGTTTGTTTTTCCTTACCAGCTTCTTCTGCTGCCTCTCTGCACTGTTTAGATTTGTTTAAAAACTGGGAGGACAAAACAAAATGCATAATATTAGTAATGAGTACATATACTTAAAATAAAAGACATTGCTGTCACATAACTGAAGTGGGAAAGAGACCTGGAAACCCTTGACTGCATTGACCCTTTAATTACTAATTTGTTTCTATATAGGTTTAATAACCACAAGGGTACATGCAACTTGGAAGTACTTTAATAGACAACATGTTGCATCTAACACTCTCAGGTTTCTATTATATGCATGCCAGTCTCACTGCACATGCTGTGTTAGTCAAATACAAAGTTATCTGTACATCATAATCATTACATTTTTAACTTCCCTCTATATAAATAGTCACACTGATGTTCTGTATTATATTCCTTGTTTATGTTATCGTGGTTAACATGGTAGTGAAATTGTGTCGTTTCCTTTCATTGCCCTTCTCTCAAAGTTGAAACCTGAATGACAAACCACAGAACTGAAGCTTAAACTAAAAGTGCATGCCTACACCACACCCAAGTGTGTAATGGCACATCATAATCACATCACCAGTGAATTTACATGAAAATAATATAAATCACACAGACTACATTTGGATGGCCGATGCCGAGTTAATTTGAGTATGCAGACTACGATCGGCTTCCGGTTATGATTTCGAGAAACAATAAAGGACGATTGACGAAGATAAAAACCATGATCAAAGGATTATCATCATCCCAATGACGAGCATATGGATTCATTAGAGTAAAGGGTTTAAAAGTTTAACAATGCTGATTATCTGCAGGAACAGCATTATGGTACCTTTTCTGTCTGCTTGGGTGTGGCTGTGGCAGTATTGCTCATCTTCTCAGAAGCTTCTTCTGCCTCATCTGCCTCTCTGCACCGCTGCTCATAGGATCTTTTAGACTGGGAGGGAGAATACACTTTCTGAAAAAATACACTGTCTCTGCATGAAACAAATAGTTTTAAAGAGAGACACATCAGGCAGGCCTACTGTATTATGCACATGAAGCTAAATGATCAGAACTTAACTTCCTGTCTCACCGAGCGTGGTGTGTTGCATTTGTTCTTACAGTATCTTCCCCTCACAAAGAGTTGGAACAACTCATTCATTTCCTCATAATAGTTCACATCATTACCGTGCTCTATTCTAGCACATCCTGTACCATGACAACTAGAAGTACACATAAAATGCAACATTTATATCACAGCTATACTTCAGCAAATGCATACCAAGTTTAGCAACTCAAGAGATGTGTGCTGAACTGCACCACTGTGAATGTGCTACTCTTCAGTTTTTATAGATTTCTCAACACGCATGCTGTGTTGAGTGCATGCTTATCCATGATTTATTTTGCACGCAGAGCAAGAGGCAAGGTGATGCCTATGGGTGATGCCCATGTCACGGTAGCCAGTGGGTACAGCTGCGCATTAACAACACCTCAAGGACACTCTAGCAACAGACACAATGGCCCATGGGGTTTAGCCTCCTTGCTAGCACGTCTGCCACCCATCTGGGTTTGAGTCCCAGATACAAATGGCCCATCTGTAAGCATCCTCCAGCAAGATGGCCAATCCCTTTTTTTATTTTGGCGCTTTTAAGTTTAATATCTTCTAAGATAGAGGGGTTATATAAACATGTCCAGGACACTCAAATGAAGAGGTCATGGGAAAAAAATATTCTATCATTGTTTAAACAAGCTCCACTGTTTTTTTGTTTTTTTTTACTAAAGAAAAGACCAAGACAAAACATAACATCAACAACTTAAACCCATGTGCATCGCAGCCTAATTTAGCTAAATTGCTGCTGGCGTACAAGGGCGACTTCCATAATTTTGATTTGGCAAGGTACATGACTTCATGTCTTCAAATCACTTTGGATACTAAAAATGCGTGTTTAGCAGGCAACTGGAGCACCTTCAGCCGACAACAAGGACCCTGTGTGTACCAACTGAAATACCCGTCCACTAGATGCTGATGCTGGTTCTCTGTTCTGGTGTCAAAATGGTGTAGAATTTTTAATTGAGTATCTGATATGTAAAATATTTTGATATGCAAAGCTCAGCCAATGGTAAAATCTGGATGGATTTACCAGCTAACCATTTGATTCTAGAGAACTAGCATTACTCATGTAACTTTAGAAAAGGTCAGGCACTTTCAAAGAAGACTTTGCAGGTGATTGTATCAATTGTACTGTTGTTATCGGAGATGCTGGTGGCTATATATTGTGGCAGAAAGTCATATAGAGTTACTTTAAAAGGTATACATTCTTGGTTTACATTTACCTCCACTGTTTTCTTATACAGGGATATCTTTGTCTTCTGAATCTTCTCCATCATGCATTCGAACTGGGAGAAAATAGGAAAGATATTTTGGATGATGTACAATAAAATACACAAGACACATTTCTAAACTAAACCACAATGCCTATTCATGCATCACCTCACTAAAATCAGAAAGTATGGGAATTAATATGTTGCAACATTGCAGGAAATAGCAAAGCAAACTGTTAACTTCTCATTTTTACCTTTTTTCTCTGTTCTTTCTGTCGCTCTCTGAACTGTTCCATTCTCTTTACTTCCTCCTTTAGCATACCAGACAATTGAATGTGAAGGTTCCCAACATTCCCGATTTCTAAACAAGTTAAACGCATTTAATAACGCTATAGGGCTACTAATGAACAAAACAGAATCATACCATAGCGAAACAAAAAATCCACTCCACTTACGTGTTTTGAGTTCATCAAGCGATGCTCTTAAAGTGCTGCACAAGATGAAATTTGCAAAGTAACATTTTTGTACATTTTACTTTCAGATTGGATTGTTCTGAGAATGATCAACATGCAGGACGCCTGTAAATAGATCTATTGTCTATATTTACACACCAACCTTATTTCATTAACACCTCCAGCCTTGCGTGCAATTGTTACCAATTCTTTTCCATACCGCTCCTCTGCTGTTGCCCTATGCAAACCATGTGCCGTTATTTAACCACATAAAAAGGGGGGTCATTATTCATTCTTGCAATATCATTTTTACAACTTGGATACGCCACCTCATTTTCAAGAGGTCTTCGATGTCTTTGCAAGTTCGCCGACCATCGCAAAGTCTATTAAGTACGGTTTCATACCCTGTATTGCTGACGTAGTCCAGTCCCTGTAGAACCATGAAACACGGCATACTGACATGAAATCTATACAACATTCAATATGACAGCACACTGTGGCTTGAACAATATGACGTGACTTAAAATTAAACATTATTTCATGTATGACCATGTAGGCATATCCATAAAAAAAAAAGCTCAGGGTGAGAGTTGTACATGAACCACAGCATCTTTAGAGAAAGTTTATCACCACATTATATTAGTCTATTGCTATCACAAACGATGAGACAAGGGCTTATTATTGACAAACTGAGGTTTTTGGTGGTGAAATTGTAAACGAATCAATGAGAAAATCTCCACATATCTTACACATTTTAATTCAGTTAATGTAAAACTAACAGAAAAACATATAGACTACATAAGGCAGTACACAAATAGGCTACCCTGTTTAATAAAGACAACTTTCATATTACATTGGCATTTAGATAATGCATACCATACCATAATTAATTACATGCAATTAAATTGGGTTTTAATTTAATACTGTAAGAACATCCTAGAATGATGCAGTACCAATAGAAGATGTGTTAGGCCACTCACCCAAAAGGCATCTTTGAATTGTAATGTCATCTCAGCAGTAAAAAGTTGTTTAAATTCACTATATAAAAAGGGCCTCAGTATGGCAGGCTGTCAGTTGAGGCAAATGATCTGAACATGACACATACAGGAAACTAACCTCTACAGTAACAGTGCTGGCTCACTTGTTAGATTTGAATGAGGAAGAGCGGTATTTTGTCACCAGTTCCTGGAGCCAAAATTGGCACCCAAAGAATATATGATATCCAAATCTAATACTAGCAGAATAAGTTGCCTTCTTATTTACAATTACAAACTAGTAGCAGGTTTAAAAATGTCAAGCATAAATTTAATTGTAAACTTTCACACAATATGTTATAATTCATCATGTGAAACATGGAACTGTCTACCGTAGTCTGTCACTTCACTGTTCATGAATGCATCTTGATTTTTCACAACTTCAGACTCTGAGATTTGTCCGTCTCCATCTTGGTCCATTTCCTTAATGAGATAAAGAGCCTGCAGGTGACAAAACAATTAATATGCATCAAAGGAACATAGAAATATGCACCAATTCTACTAAAAGTTAGTGAGCTACCTTTGACTTGTCATTGTCACAATACAGATACAATACTGGATGTGTAAGAAATATAATTTCACCTCTTCTCTTGCTGAGCCATAGCTATTGGGCGCAACCCAGCGGAGCTGCTCTTCTCTGTTCAACTGTCCATCTTTATCTTTATCATAGAGGTCTTTAAAACGGACTGTTTCTTCAATCTCCCACTGAGATGGAGTACTGTCCTCTTAAGGGGGAAAAAAGCATATAGCATGGGAGTGGTACATTGGAGACATAGGAATGACATCCCTCCAGTCTTACCATCATTGTGAATGTCACCAATATATTCCCTTAGACTGATTAATCCATCCTTATCCCTGTCATATTCATTCAACACATCTTCAATGGCAAAATCCTGTTTGGGAAATAATGTAAAGCAATAGCTTTAATTCAGGTAGACATACTATAAAATCAGTATATCACTGTAGGCTTAAGATTTTGTATATAAACTTGTCGATGAAAGTTGTTAAGTTATAAATAATAGATGACTGCATAAAAAGCATGTAATTGTATTAATGAGTACAATGGTGGCGAGTATTGACGTGAACCTAAAACTCTTACAGCCATGTGATCCACTTCAGATGGGTGTGTGAAGGCTAAAAACTCTGTTAGGTTGAGGCCTGGAGTGCCGTCCACATCTGCAAAATCAAAGCGCCTTTTCTCCTTCAGGTGAAGCTAATGAATACAAGATCATGTCAAATACACACACACAACAGTCTGTACTGTTTAAAAGGGATCCACTAGTAGAACAAATCATGCGTACATATCTGAGGGACTCTTGCTCAGGGTCATCCAGAACCTGACTGTCGTCAAAAGTGATGAGCTGCTCATGAGCGACGACATTGTATTCTTCCCACGAAACCACGCCGTCTCTGTTGGAATCGAAGTCAGGGAAGCGCTCCTCAGCGTCATCCAGTGCGTACTTTCTGTAGACATGCTGAATCCATACAGTGATCTCCTCTGTGGAAAAATGTGTGTCAGGATACGTGCGAGGGGAAAGCGAAGGGGACCCAAGCGCGGAAACAGAGGCTGACAGACTGGTGTGCAAAACG
>JAODUG010017264.1:17500-22685 GCA_027564795.1 Aphredoderus sayanus | reverse complement strand
TACGGGGACAGAAGACGCCACTACGGGGACAGAAGGCGCCACTACGGGGACAGAAGGCGCCACTACGGGGACAGAAGGCGTCACTACGGGGACAGAAGGCGCCACTACGGGGACAGAACCTACTCGAGCGAAAACTGACGGGGGCCGCTGGGGCACAGCTGCGGGCAGAACCGGCAGTTCCTCCAGCACCGCGACAAGTAGTTCAGATGGCTCCTGGCAGGCAACAGCAAGGAATGCAAAAGTAGATGGGGGCAGTGCCTGCATAATGTCCACCTTGCGTGTCACGATGCTGTGCAGGAGCCTCTGCGTTTTCGGCAGGCCACGAAATGTCGGTTGTGCCTCGATTACTGCCATCATGCAGGCGCAGAGGCGGTACTGCTGCGGCAGATCTGGAGTGCCGCCTTGAGCCGGAATAGCATCTTCTTACACCTCTCCAGCTCCACAGTGTGGGCAAAGGTGTTGGAGCCGGCGGGGTGTCCATCTGGGGTTCAACCGGGGGAGAGGCCATGGGTGACACTTGGGAAGACCGGCGTCGCTTGGATCCCCGTTTCACCCGAGGTGGAAGCTTTTATGCCAGTCGGGTCCCCAGGAATGGGGAGTACCGAGGCTCCTGGCAGCGGTCTTCCAAACATAACAAAAAATCGTCGGCTGGGTCCATAGCTGGTTGGTCCATTCTGTCAGGGTGTGCCGGCAGGAAGGACACAAACGCACAATGACAGGTAGGTGACAGGTGTTTATTTTAGACACAGGGAACTAAACTTACAGGCAGGTAATTCGGCAACAAAAAACAATTGACCAGGCTTAAATACAGGAAGACAAGACAGACGATTGGACAGGGAACAACGAGGGCCAGGTGAAACCAATAAACAATCAACATGCAACAGGCTGGGTAAGACATGGACTGGGGAAAAGGGAACGGTGGGAAAACACGGACTGGAACAAGACTAAAACTGGAGTGGACAGCAGACAACAAGAAAACACAGACCAAAACAAGACAAGACAAGACAGACAAGGGTGAAGCCAGACCATGACAATAAAACCTTTGATCTTTCATTAAAGAGTAGATTCTTTTTTTCCAAATATGTTATGTTTGTTTGAGCTGGGACACCATTCTACAAGGTACTGGCCCACTTCTGGAAAGCACTATTAAGACATTATGTATTTTCTGTCAAGGCCCCACGTAACAAGTAGGTAAAACCCCTTACATAAAATTGCATGTTTATCATCAAAATTGCTGCCTCTAACTCGACGAGATGCAGCAGCGATACAGCAACCTGAATGGCTCTGTGTCCATTGTGATTTATCCTGGTGAATTCAGTCATTGTGGGGCTAATGGAGGAAGAGATAAGATTTGGGTGCTTACACCGAGGACTGTTTAACACTGCAGTCCCCCAGGCTCCAGCACTTGTGGCTGGCCAATGGGCTGTCTGGCTGCAGGCAGGGTGGTGTCAGGTTACCAGTCAGGCAGAACAATAGGCCTAGTGCCTGAGTCAGCACTATCTCTCCACTTCACTCTGGTACTACTCGTTCCTTTTTTCCCTCCACTACCTTTCGCCAACCAATGGCAGCTTTGTGTTTAAAGACAAATACACACACACACACACACACACACACACGCAAACATGCACGCGCACACACACACACACACACACACACACACACACACACACACACACACACACACACACACACACTCCCTCTCTCAGCCAGGGAAGTCAATGGGGGGAGGGTGGTGTATGAGCGAAAACACTCCTAGCACTGTCTTCGTGTACAGATGTGAAAAGATTTAAGCCTCAATTTTAAACGCATATATAGTTGTTAATCCAATTTTTAAACATTTAAATGCTGCATACACCCCACCTGTCTAATCCATACACGAAAAAAGAAAAATAATGTGTAATTTCTGATAGATTGTCCACAGAAGTAATATATTAGCTTAACCAAAGCATTATTTGTCACAAAGCATAGACACACACACACACACACACACACACACACAAACACACAAACACACACAATTAGGACATACAACAAATATGTAGTTGAGATACATCTACAGAGATTTCTCTTATACAAATATTTGCAAACAAACACACACACACACACACACACACACACACATTCCCTACACTGTCACCAAAATCAGGATGTTCTCCTTCTTTCCCCTGGGAGTTGATTTCCTGTTCTGTGACCCATCCCCCACCCAGCACACATCCCCTGCTGAGAGGGACAGAACCCCTTCCTTCCTTGCAGTAGCTGAGATGAGGAGTCGTGATTGGGGATGCCATCTAACTTCTCTTTTCATGCTAAAGCCAATGCCTTGTTACATTTTTATTTCTATTTCATTGTACTAATCCATTTTTTGGATTGCTATAATTTGCTGCCAGTGCTTATAATTTAGTATACAAACCACAACAAGAAAATATTTTGTAAGAGGTACTACAGTAAGTCAAGTCAAGTTTATTTACACCGTTAATCACATTACAGTCTCAAAGGGCTGCACAGACCCACATTTCACATGGAAACCTACAACACCCCATTCAGCCTGCTCCTCCCACCAAGTTTATGCACTGTAAAAAAATAGGTACTTCTCCATTTGCTATAGAACAAAACAGTATTGTATAGTTTGCACAAACTAAATGTGAAAACAGCACAAATGTACACCTGGTTACCGTTAAAGGCATTGTATGTAATGAAGGATTTTTTTCGTCGTTTGTTTTGAACAGGGTATTTCCATGCCGCATATTCAGCGTTTAATAACTGAGCAGAAGCAGTGTACCATATATAACATATACAGTGCACTACCACTTTACAGTACATGAGGAACTGAAAGTACATGTCACGTAAACAATTCCCTGAGTGGATGACTAAAATAAAATAAAACACATACACACTTCTTACTGGTGGCATTTCTGTTTGTCTGCTTTTATCTGCCTGTCTCAGTGTTTGCTTCGTACTGGTTGTTTGTCTCTGGGGCTTGTTACTGGTTGATGGTTAGCTCGCGATGGAGCCAGTTGCATTTCAGCAGTAGACTACACTCAATGCCTCCAGCCCTAAATTAGCTAACAAACAAACAGACATACACAAACACACAAACACAAATGCACAAACACACACACACACACACACACACACACACACACACAGGAATGAACAGACACACTTGCGCACCTATTCAGTTACCCTCCAACCTTAAATCAATCTCTCTCTCTCTCCCTCCCTCTCACTCTCCAGTCCTAAATGAGAGCTATAAAGCAGAGAGGGGTTGGCTCCAACCCACTCTGAGGAACACTGTTGTCTGCGTATACAAATTGTTGCCTTTCTGTGATTAGGAATCTCTTGTCCAAATGCTAAGCGTTTATGGCAGGTGATACCGAGGGGAAAGGTCTAAGGTCAGGTCAGCTTATGTCAGTAGGAAGGGTACAAGCCAGCCAGGAGGTACATACTGTAAGATAGATGTATACCTATACATGCACATCCAGCGCAAACACTGAATGCTGCAGTAAACAGTAACAGTAAAACATTTGAATTACTCCTGATATTACATTATTAATATAAACTCCATTGAAATCAACTTTTTAAAGGAGTCATCATATGGAAAACTCATATTTCTTGATGTTTTTGAAAATATTTATGTCAATATGACTTGTAGATGTATTGGGCCTTTCAAAGTGTACTGTTACCTTCCCATTCTGTAATGGACATAGAAAGAGAAGAGGCAGAGAAGCAGGCGAATCAGACAAGTGATTCAGCTTTCTAGAAGCTCCTCACATTGTTTGGTAACGCCCGATATAACTGCCCTTAGCCATCTACCGTACAATTCTGCGAAAGATACAATCTACAAGGAACTGATGTCGATCATCAGTATGCAAACCGCAAGTAAAAGTTTAATGTTCAAAATATACAGATATAAATATGTAAACCTAGCTGTTGATAACTGGTAGGTTACCGTATAAACCCAAATTGAATCATAGGTTGTCCATGACAGTAAGCATATCAAGAGCGTGACATGCACAACAGTACTGTAACTACATTAGACTAATGCAGGCTATTGTTCAGTAACAGTAAACTGATTATAAATAGGCTACTCAAAAATAATGTTGTGTTGATTTACGTAACCAAAGTCAACATTTGTTGATGATACGACTGACACTACGGTACATTATTATTTTTAAGTTGTTTCTTTGCCCAGTATGTGCATGTGTGTCAAAGATCATCCATCACAACCCCCAAAACCCCACCCCAGCTGAGGTGACGTGTGTGTAGTGTATCTACGTTTTTTTCATGCATATGCTTCACGCATATCAGTGCACATATCCTTGTGGAGGGTTATGTACGTGTGTGTGTGTGTGTGTGTGTGTGTGTAAGAGAGAGAGAAAGAGCAAGCGAGAGAAAGAGAGAGAGAGAGAGAGTAATACATGCCAGACTGAGCACTGGGCAACACCCAGCAGAACAGACTAAGCAGTGTGTGTGAGCAGTGTGTTTGCGTATGTGTGAGTTTGTGTGTATGTGTGCTCATGTGAGTTCAAGAGAGGAAGTCAAGTGTGTGAGGATGTGTTTCAGGTCTATAGAGAGCCCCTCACTTCTGAAAATCTTCAATCATGGTATATGTACTGTAACTATATATCACAGTAACGGTGATATATAGTATATACTGTATATCATGATAATATTTATTCTATTCAGCAGAGAAATGTTTTCTATATGAAATAGACATCTGGTAAAGCTTATGTTTGTCTAATGGATTAAATATAGTAAGTGACCCAAGACCCAAAATCACATAAAACAATCATGGCCACAGATTCAGGGAGTAACGGTAGAAATAGTATATCAATATTTCTACCTGTCATTACATGAATTTGTCATCATAAGTAGTAGTCTTACAGGACTGAAACCAATACATTTTAGGTAACCCTTTCAAAACTATCAAGGACACAAAGAAATGTGAGTTCCAATATAAAAATGATAACTTAATAGCATAACTACATGAGCTATGATTATCTGTATGTCTGCCCCACAAGATCATCACCAGCCAAGTGCTTATAGTGTCTTCACTGTACAGCAAGGATGTTTGTTTGCATTGTCTGCCTGTTTCCAATTGGTAGGGTGGCTTGAAAGTTTCTCTGTGCTCACAAGCAGGTGATAAGTGAAAACAATGTTGAACAAGCTAATTGTTTGCAAGAAA